>ML109812.1:30527-70100 GCA_003697995.1 Taxidea taxus jeffersonii | reverse complement strand
GCAGCCGCTTAACCAACTGAGCCACCCAGGCGTCCCTGGATTTTATTTTATTTTAAAGATTTTATTTATTTATTTGACAGACAGAGATCACAAGTAGTCAGAGAGGCAGGCAGAGAGAGAGGAGGAAGCAGGCCCCATGCAGAGCAAAGAGCCCGATGCGGGGCTCGATCCCAGGACCCTGGGATCATGACCTGAGCCGAAGGCAGAGGCTTTAACCCACTGAGCCACCCAGGCGCCCCTGGATTTTATTTTTTAATGTGATCTCTACACCCAACGTGAGCTCGAACTCACAAACCTGAGATCTAGAGTTGCATGCTCTTCCAACTGAGCCAGCCAGACGACCAAGAGATGTTTTCTTTTGAAGACAGAAAGAGAAAGCAGGGAATGGGCCACTGACAATAATGGCATTTTGAACTATTGACAGGCTGGCTTGAAAACACTCTAGACTGATTGCAAACACCCATCTGTTAAACACACATCTGGGGGCACCTGGGTGGCTCAGTGGGTTAAGCCTCTGCCTTCAGCTCAGGTCATGGTCCCAGAGTCCTGGGATCGAGCCCCGATTTGGGCTCCCTGCTCAGCGGGGAGCCTGCTTCCCCACCCCCCTCTCTGCCTGCCTCTCTGCCTAGTTGTGATCTGTCAAATAAATAAACTCTTTAAAAAAAAAACCCCACACACACCTGTTCAGTGCCTATTGGGTAAAAGACTTTGTGCTGTTGGAGTTAGAAAGATGAAGACGATGTAGATAGGACCTTAAGCACTTCACAACGGACTGCTGACAGCAGACATGTTTCTAATTAATCTTAACCTACTGTCACAAGGTAAACTAAGTGCGGCCACGGTGCGTGTGTGTACAAATTACTAATTATTTTGATCTAAGTCTTGCGAGTTAGTAATTAACTTGGAAATAACACAGTAAAATCATTCTTCCTCTTCTGCCATACCTCCCTACCACTGAAAAAACTTCGCATTTCTCTCAACATTCCCGTCTCCCTGGAATCAAAGAATATTAATAGCTTTAGAAGACTTTGTTTCTTACCTCACTCTCAGGATGAGAAACTAGATCCAGACTAGGCTTCACATGACAGGCCTGAGGACAGAACCAGTTTAGTGGCAAGTAGAAACGATCTTCCTGGATACAAACTAAGCATTACGCCTTTTTCTTCATCCAGCTTTGTGTAAAATTCTTCCCTACCTTGGAGACTTGGCTTAATCATTACGACATCATGAAGCCCTGCCTGACACTCTCCAAGCATATAAACTCTTCTTCTTCAGAGTATTTCGTTCACAATGAGTACTTTTTTATTAACATATAATGTATTATTAGCCCCAGGGGTACAGCTCTGTGTACAGCTCGCAATGAGTACTTTTAACAGAAACATTCACTTACTTTTACCAGGACTTTGGGCCCTAATTATCCCAGCTGGAGTCTCGAGCCCAAAGAACAGAGGAATGGGAAATCATGGTCCCTGGGTTCTTTGCAGATGAGGAAAAAAATGTGAAAAATCATGGCCACTACGTTTCAGTTTTTCATAAAATATCAGTAATTTTTCTATTGTACAAACTCTTGATGTTGTCACTTTCTTCCCATGCTGCAATTACATATTGCTAAGGTCATTAATGCGTTCATTGCAAAATCCAATGAATACTGTTCAGTTTTTACCTTTTTAACGATCCCTGTGCTTTCCTTACATACCCAGTTATTTGTTAAATGTTTAATGAGCTCAGATATTGCTCTGGATACTGGGAATGCAACGGTAAGCAAAACACGCAATGGCCCCATCATATAACAGCACTGGAAAGACCACCAAACAAGCAACCTTAGCAAAGTGTAGTAAATGCTACATTATTAGAGGAATCACAAGACACATAATCTGGTTCAGAGGGCTAAAACCTCTTATGTCAAACAGAAGTGATGCTGAAGTGAAATCTGGAGAATTAAGAGATGAAGAAAGCCTAGTTCAGCACAGGAACATGAAGGACTGGAGGCAAGAAAAAACACACATTGGAGGAATTTGAAGATATTCTGTAAGCCTGAGTCACAAATAGGGATAAAAAGGGCAGGAGAGGTAAGGAGGGACCCTCTCATTTCATAAAGTGCTTTTAAACTGTGGTAAGAGTCCGGGTTAAAGGCAAAGAAAAGCCATGGTAAGATTGTGAAGAGCGGGAGGACAAGAGAAAGCTCATTCTCCCTGCGATTTAATAAGAACATTTCTACCATGTCCATTATTTTTTATTCCATATTTTAAGTGATTTTCACTGTTGCCTTTTCTAAATATTGTAAAAGGAGCTAAATTAAAAGAAACTCTTTAGGACCCCCTGCGTGGCTCACTTGTTAAGCGTCTGCCTTCTGCCCAGGTCATGATCCCAGCGTCCTGGAATGAGCCCTCTGAGGGCTCCCTGCTCAGCAGGAAGCCTACTTCCCCTCTCCAGCTCCCCCTGCCTGTGTTCCCTCTCTCGCTGTCTCTGTCAAACAAATTAATAAAATCTTTAAAATAAATAAGTAATTAAATCTTTATTTGATTTGGGTGAAAATTATCTCCCCATGTGTCACAGGTAAATTATATGTAAAACAGAAGTTATTCTGCAGAGCAATTTCTTGACTCCCGATTAACATCACAAAATAGATAAGGTTTAACAATAGACTAATAGGTAATTGTATCTTCCTTTTATTTGAAACCAGTCAGCTCTAAATTATTCATGCTATCTTAAGAATAGATATATATACATAACCTAAAATGATCAATAACCCAGATGGTTTCTATTTCACTCTGGAATGTGACTTTATCTTCATTTAAACACAAGTGTCTCTGAAATCTAGGAATTTACTGAAGGCCGCACCAGATTGCTGGAGGGGAGTTGGGTGACGGGATAGGGTAACTGGGTGATGGACATTAAGAAGGGCACCTGAGGGGTGCCTGGGTGGCTCGGGGGTTAAAGCTGCTGCATTCGGCTTGGGTCGTGATCCCGGGGTTGTGGGATCGAGCCCCGAGTTGGGCTCTCTGCTCTGCTGACAGCCTGCTTCCTCCTCTCTCTCTCTGCCTACTTGTGATCTCTGTCAAATAAACAAATAAAATCTTAAAAAAAAAAAAAAAAAAAGGAAGGGCACCTGATGTAATGAGCACTGGGTGTTACATGCAACTGATGAATCACTGACCTCTACCTCTGAAACTAATGATACACCATGTTAATTGATTGAATCTAAGTAAAATAACATAAAAAAAAGCCACACCACAGAAAATGGCCAATCCATAATACCTAATTTTGCGATCCACCCTGGACTGGGAATTAAAATCATGTTCTACACCGATGTCAAGAGTTAAGAAAGTGGTTTTTAACTTTTTCTTTATATTTTAATATTTTCTGACTTTTTTTTTAAATAGTAAGTATGTAGCTTTATTATTTTTCTGGCAATAAAAACATTTCCATATGGAAAACAAAGAGAAGTATCCTTTCACATCTTCTTTGAGAAGGTCAGGTTAAATAATTGATTTTAGAGAGCTTCTCTGAGATACAAAATTCATTTAAAAAATAATAATAAAAAGAACCTAAAAGTAACAGGACATTAACAAAGCAGGGTAAAAGTGCTATCATTTAGGTTTGCAATATGGATAATTTTAATGACTATTTTCTAAGATACTTGAATGACTATTTTCTAAAATGAACACAATTTTAGCAATGAACAGAATATAAAACAGCAATGTTACAGAATTTTAAAAACTTTTTTGATAGAGATCATTGATTAGATTTAGTTTTGAACAATGTAAAGTAAGTCAAGGAATGAAAGTGCTTTTATAATCAAAACTAACTGGGGTGCTTGGCTGGCTGTTAGTGGAGCATGCATCTCTTGATCTCAGGTTGTGAGTTCGAGCCCCAAGCTGGGGTGTGGAGACTACGTCATATATTTATTTATTTTTTAAAAATTTTATTAATTTGAGAGAGAGAAAGCAGGAGCAGGGGAGAGGCAGAGAGAGAGAGGGAGGAGACTCCCTGCCAAGCAGGGAGCCCGATGTGGGGCTTGATCCCAGGACCCCAGAATCATGACCTGAGCCCACAGCAGATGCTTAACTTACTGAGCCACCCAGGTGCCCTTAGAGATTACTTAAAAAAAACTGAACAATCAAATATGCTGAATATATATTTACCTGAAATAATGTTTTAAAATATCATATGAAGGTAAAGGCAGGATCTCATTATTCTGAAAATTAAGGAATCAGGATATACTGGTTCTTATCTACTCAATAGCTTATATAGATTTGTTCCTAATAACTTTGTTTAGGACTTTACAACATGTTGTGTTGTGTGAAGAATTTATAACGCGACGATGCTTTTGGATAACAGAATACCTCAGTTTTCAGTTCTTAAAAAAAAAAAACAAAAACCTCAAAACATTCTGATTTTGTTGTTTAAAAAATTGTTTTCATTTTAATGATCTGAGTTAGTAACAAACAAATATACAAAATTGTCTTTCACATTTCCATACATTGTATTATGGACCACTTAAAACTCTGGGCTACAAATGCAGGTTTCTTTGTATCCTTAACTTCAATTATTGTCACTTATAAATAAAGATGATTTTCGAAAACATGCATTTGTGAACATAGATGCCAAAGTTGTACATGTAAGTTAATGCACAACCAATAGTGTACATTGTTCATTTGTGCAGTTAAGTGTCAAAATGCAGTCGACACAGGTAGAAGCAGTTATCCTGGGACAGTTTACTCTATTTGAAAAGCATTTTTTGAGAAGCAGATGGAACTACAGTTTAAAACAAAAGCTGTATTCTACAAGTACAGTAAAAATTCACAATTTGCACATCCGAAGCAACTTTTGGGACCCCAAGCTGATTCAATAACCTTGCTGCTATATTGGTTTTATATGGGTTTATCTCCAAAATCATAGATTGGAAAACAGCTGTTTCAACAAAAATAAATATATATATTAAAAGGAAAGTGAGATTTAAAAAAAAAGTGAGGAAAGCTCTGAAAAGAGTAATAAGGTATGAGTCACCTGTAATTTTCATTTTTTTTTAAGTTTTAGAAATTTAAAGAAATTTAGAAACTTTTAAAGGTAATCTGAACATTTTCTAAACTGTTTTAAATTAGGATTTTTCCATCTAACCAATGTTTTCTATTTGATAGTATAATAGAAAAATGGACAGTTTCTGTTGTTGACTTACCAGATAATTCATAAGTCATGGTATATTTGTGACTTCATTAGAGGATCAAATAAGTGGAAACTGGGTTATCATGAAAATGGGAACAAGGAAGCCCCTTCTATAACTGTTGATCTGAACTAGAAATAAACACCAACACAAAATGATTTTTTATATTAAATTATTTCCAGGTATCTGTAGGGAGGAAAGTCCAATCTTTCTTAAAAGTGTTTTCCTGGGTGGTGTCAATATGTGCTTTACCTCTTTAACTCTATCTACAACCTAAAATTATTTCTAGATAATAAATTTCAAACTCCCTGGCAAGGAATGTGAATACTAACCAGCTAGGTATTTATTCAACTTCACACAAAGAAAGGACTCATGAATGGACGTTATAGGAAGAGTTCCACTTTTTGCTAAGGTCCAAGTTTGATGTCGGTGTCTATAATATATGATCAAATGAGAGAAGATGGTACAAAACAACTAGGTCTCTTGCAGGCAGTTATCAAAGACTTGGCTTCTGATTTTATGAAAACACTTGTTTTACTAAAATGAATAATACACTGCCAACATTTTGAGGGCAACTGCAGTTGAAAAGGAAATGCATTATTTTCTATAGGAAACATAAGATCAACTTTAAGGAAATGTTCCTGTTTTCCATGGGCCTTACAAAGGAGACATGGCTAGTGATTTCAAACATGTACTTCAAGTGTTACCTAAATGCATGACGGCTTTTAAAAATGTTTAACCATCAGTGATTCAGGAAAGTAAGCTGGGGGAGTAAAGACACGTACGTATAACACTACATTAGGAGATATGGTTATCTACTCTGCACCTTGGAAATGAAAGAAACCAATTCTGTCCAGAGTCAATATCAGAAAGAAATATGGCTGCTTCCTACTCTTCTCCACTTGGCGAAATCAATTTTATGATGCTCTCACTGCGGATACATCTCACTTGAGTTAGACAAAATGGATCTAGGTTACTTCTGTTTTCAAAATAAACTGTTTAAACTTTCAGAAACGGAATATTTAATCATTGAAAGAAACTTCTATTATTACCTTGTCTAATGGCAGGTATGAAGATTGTTGGATTAAGGATTATTGCTTTTAAGAAGATAACCATTAGAAATAAATATGTAAGCTTAACTCAAATACTCATTTCCTACCCAATGTTACAATGTCTTATTCTCAAATCAAGTCACATATTATCTTTAATTTTTTGCCAGTTTACCACGGTTTTAAGTATAAGAAGTTGGCCTGTTAACTCAAAATCAAGACAATAGCAATGTCCACATAAGCATGTCTTATTTGGGCAATGAGCAGGAACACTGCTTTCTTGATAGGACTTAAGGCACTAAATGGTGGTAAAATAAACAAAAAGTATGATGATTAACAACTTCTTTAGAATCCTAAAAAAGGAGATCGTTTAAGAAGGACACTAGTAAATCTTCTTTTCTCAAACAAATAAGGCATCCTGTTGGCAAACACAAATAAAACAAAAGGTCATGTTGAACCTAATACATTCACTGTCTCAGCTAAACTACTGGAAACACTAGCTATCAAACTAAAGGAAGCTACAACAGCATGTATAAAGGTTGGAAAGGCACCAAAAGGAGAGTTCTACCACTTCCAGTTCTAAGAGTTAGGTAAGCTGTGTTTAACACTGCATGTAGCCTAATTATAAATTTTATTCTTCCAAACATATAATGGTGGTTAATTTTGATTTTTGACAAATCGGTTATTCAAGTACTAGTTTAGTAAGGAACTGATTTCCATGAATTAGAAAATGACTGCAGTGTCTAACACAACTCCACTTATAAAGCTACACTAATTCTAGTACTGAATGCATATTCATGATAACACTGAAGCAATTCCGTATAAACAAAAATGGTTACCTTAAGATAGAATTCACAATAGAAATTCAATATATAACTAAATAAGATTTACTGAAAATAATGAAAAGTGTAGTACAGATACATCAAACATAATTATAACCACAACATTTTCCTTGTGAAAAATACAACTATTAGTGAAATAAAATGTACAATTGAAAATTTTTCCAAAGGAAAAAACAGTATAAAGGAAAATACTTTTCTTTGAGATAGGGAAAATAGTATGTCATTGTTTTTTTCATTACAATATAATTTGACACAAAAAGCAGTCCTAGAATTGCACCAATTCCACATCCAGTTTCCTGAACATGTTAAGAGTAAAAGGAGTTCGTAAAGCAGAATGCAGTTTCTGAATTTCATATTTTAAATTGAGGATATTCTCATACAAAATGTCACATCACACCAGATCTGTTTACATAATGTACAATACTTTCTGTTTTGTGGCCAGACACGAATATAAACATAGGCATTTGGTGCCACCTCTCTTTCATTCTGGTGTTTAGTCAGAGTCAGGAAAAAAAATAATCAAGTTACTTAAGTGTTATCTCTCTAGCAATAAAGAAAAATTATATTTAGTGCATGCTTCATCATTTGTCAAAAAACATTTCTGAAAATAAAACTCAGTTACCCAATGGTTTACAAAATAGAAAAATCATTCATTAGGATAAAAATGTGGTGGGATTTTAGGTCCATTTCCAAAGGACTGACTTCCTGGGCAGCACCACTGTCCTTGAGCAAAGGTCATCAGTAAGTTCTATGAGCAAAGCAGGTGTGCCTGACATTCACTTATCTGGCGCCCTACCCACCCTGTGACCCCCTGCCTCTGCCAGTTCATTAGTGCTATAACACAGACGGAACCTTTGTGGAAATGTTAGGAACATTTTTGCTGTACATGATTTAGAAGTTCTCCGAATTTTTCAAATAGGTCTTCCACCCATTTTACATTTTTCATACAAAGTTGAACAATTTCTTCCTGTCCTAAGTCTTCATTTCTTTTCTGCACAGAAGAAATCTAAAATAAAGAGAATTACCATGTTAGCTTATACTTCTCACTTTATTAGCTCTTCATGAGGGTTTATGGTTTCTGTATCTTGAATGGAAAAGATTTTATGAATATACCTACAAATACTGATTTAAAAAAAAATTTCATCCACGGAGAATCATTATTTCACATAAATTTGGGTGAAGTCTAATCCTGTCATTTCTAGCTCCCTGAGGGCAAAGAGGAAGGCTAGAAAAAAAATGGTTCAAACTTTCTTAATTCCTTCCAGTTGTGTTAAAAGCTAAGTGATAGATTTTGGGGTCAATTCTGCATTTCAGGGCATTGTAAAAACAGTCATCATATTTTGCACGACCATTACTTTATTTTCTCCTTAGCCAGAGGTTAGATTTATGAACATCTTTCCACTGATTATCATCAAATGCTTCAAGTGTAACTTAACTCTCAGTTAAACAACTGGTGGTGCTGACCAAAAAAGTACAGTCTACAGCTGTTTAAGCTTTGAGGAAATCAATCATTATATTCCAGCCACAAAATGGTATTGTTATCATATATAAATTCTGAGCAACTTAAATTATGATACTTAAAACTTACAATTAAATTTTAACTATCATTTCTTCCTGCCAACACACAAAAACCCCTTTCTCTCAGCAATTAGGTGGGACGAGGCCATTTTAGTGATAAGGAAGACGCCAGGATAGCAAAGCAGTGACTGAAGTGAATTAAAGCAGGATCATTATGTATTATGAGTGAAGAAAATGAAATCAAGTTCCATTTATTATGGCAAAGTAAAGCAAACAAAACAGCTTAAAAACATTACCATTTACAGCTTCTGTAAGAGCCTCAGATTAGTATGAGCACAACAAATAACAGAGAGACTCAGGAGAACATTATTTATAATACAGACACATGTGTTTAACAGTTCTCTTTAAGACACTAAAAAATACTATAGCCATAGTCTCCTTAAAGTTCAGAAAAATATTTCTTTTTTAAATAAATGAAAAAAAAATTACCTCATCTTTACATATCAGATAAACATGATATTTATAATGATGGAGTGAATGATACAAAGAATACAGCTGTATTTTCTCTGGATCAACAGCAAACTCCTACAAAAACAAAAGAGTTTATGGGCATATTTATTTCATAGAATATTTGAGTTCCGAATACTTTTACAAAAATATTAGACCAGAAGCCTGAATGGAAATTTTAAAAATGAAATGACTTATATGGCTAGATATAGGCCTAAATATGGATAAGAGGTTTATTCAAAATAAGAATTTAAGTTGTATTTTAGAATCTTCACTCCTTTTTTCTGAATATAAACACAATATTTCAAAAAATTTAAACACAGAAAAATTTAAGCAGTAGACATATAAGAGGACTTATAAAATAAAAGTCCTATAATCTCTTGCTTCCAAGATAATAGTTTAAAGCATGATATATATTCTTCCATTTTCCCCCATGTATAAATGACACCAATTCTCTAATGGAAAGGAAATCCTACTACACATTCTGTTCTGCAACTTTATTTTTCATAACTTGTTTTTAACCTAACTAAAACTTGCATATCTTGGGGCGCCTGGGTGGCTCAGTGGGTTAAAGCCCCTGCCTTCAGCTCAGGTCATGATCTTAAGGTCCTGAGATCGAGCCCCGAATTGGGCTCTTTGCGCTGCATGGGGCCTGCTTCCTCCTCTCTCTCTGCCTGCCTCTCTGCCTACTTGTGATCTCTGTCTGTCAAATAAATAAATAAAATCTTAAAAAAAAAAAACCAACTTGCATATCTTTTTATTTATTACATATAACCCCTACTGCTATAAATTACACGAGGGCAGGGAATTTGGGCAACTTTTCACAGTTCTATTCCTAGTACTTAGAACCATATTTGGCCCACAACAGGCACTCAAAAAAATTTTACTGAAAGAATGAATGAGTCTCTTTTTTAAAGATTTTATTTATTTATTTCACAGACAGAGATCACAAGTAGGCAGAGAGACAGGCAGAGAGAGAGACGGAGAAACAGGCTCCTCGCTGAGCAGAGAGCCTGAAGCGGGGCTCGATCCCAGGACCCTGAGACCATGACCTGAGCTGAAGGCAGAGGCTTAACCATTGAGCCACTCAGGTGCCCCCGAGTCTCTTTTTTAAAAGTACATAGTATTACATCATCCGGATGGCCCTTTATTTATCCAGTTTCCCAATGGTGAAGCTTAACCGGACTGCTCTTAAAATTGTGCAAGGAGCAAAAACATATGTTTTTATGCATTTGTAAATTTGTTTCAAGTATATTTTTGTTGTGAAATAGATATGCTGCTAAACTGATTTCTAAAAAGGCAATAATTTAGACAATGTTTGAGAATGAGTGAATTCCAATTTCAATAATTTTACAGATATGGAATACTGAATCTTACAGAATATGTGCACATTCACTTATCTGTATGCATTTGTATCTAATGACAAAAAAAATACAGAAAATGTAAGTACGGTCTTCAGGTAATTCCTTGCCTATTCATCTATTTTTAAAATCTGCAAGCACTGGGTGCCTGGGGCCTGAGGTCATGACCCCAGGGACCTGGGATGGAGTCCTGCATCTGGCTCCCTGCTTTGCAGGGAGTCTGCTTTTCCCTCTGTCCTTCCTCCCACTCATTCTCTCAATCTCTCTCAGATAAAATACATAAAATCTTAAAAAAAAAATCTGTAACTACATACAGATACTATGCTGGACAACAGAGAAAAACAAAATAAGACCGAGTCTCTGTTCCTTGAACTAAAGCTGCTCTTTCCTACCTGAAAAGACTTCAAAGTTAATAATAATATAGTAAAGTATTTGCTTGTTTCAATATTTTATTTTATTATTATTTTTAAAAAGATTTTATTTATTTGACAGAGAGAGATACAGCAAGAGAGGGAACACAAGCAGGGGGAGTGGGAGAGGGAGAAGCAGGCTTCCTGCTGGGCAGGGAAGCCTGATGCAGGGCTCAATCCCAGGACCCTAGGATGCTGACCTGAGCCCACTTAACGACTGAGCCAAGGGTGCCTTTCAGTATTTCATTTTATTATTTTATATTTTTAAAAGATTTTATTTATTTGACAGACAGAGATCACAAGGGGGGGAGGTGGGCGGGGTGGAAAGCAGGCTCCCTGTTGAGCATAGTGCCTGATTCGGGGCTTGATCCCAGGACCCTGGGATCATGACCTGAGCCGAAGGCAGAGGCTTACTTAACCCACTGAGCCAGCCAGGTGCCCCTGTTCAATATTTTAAAGAGGAATTATATTAACTGGAAAAGGTTTAATTTTAACAATTCATATATACTTACTTGTGCAGATTTGGTGGTTGTTTTAGAAGTCCTTAAAGTTTTCTTATTGTAAGTTTTGCCATTCATTTTGATTTTAGAGACAGTAGAACCCCCACTCTTTGCTTTAGAGTCTCGAGTAATTATTGTTAGTTCGGGAAAGCTTTCCAAAGCGTTCTTTAAGATAAAGAAAAATAACTGACATCAGAAGGAAACTAACTAACTTTCTGCTATTCAAAACTTATTAAAAAATACAGAAACATATACATACATTCATATATAGTACACACATGTATATAGATGGGGTATGGTAAATATACACAATATAGAAATACACATGGGTATTAAACAGAGCCACAAATTCTTTGTAGCTCCTCCATCAAAATGTGGAATCTATTTCCTCATCCCTTGAATCTGGATGAACCTTACCTTATGACCTGCTCTATGCCAATAGCACATGGCACTGTAGGGACTCTTTTTAACAAGCCAGGGAATTCTAGAAATGCTCTCTGTGGCTTCAAAGTAGGAGAAAGAGGGACACAAGTTTCCTCAAAGCTCTACCAATTCAACCATTGTCAACACCCTGCCTCTTGGCCTATAAAGAATGCATCTGACCCCAGATGAACGGGATCTCTCCCTGATGAGAACAGTGGAAACAAGCTGCATTACAATACTTCTCTGGCTTCACTACCTCTGCTTATTTTGACCTCAGTTGTATAAAAAGAGTCTAAAACAGACTTTGATGCATTTTCTGGCCACAATGACATGGTACTCACTCACTGATGACTTAGTGGCCACGAAACCAAACCAATTCTAGGCCACTCTTTAAAAAGTCACTGGCATATTTTGCCCTTATCCATTTGGCAAATCATCTGGACCTGAAAAACTACAAATAATAACTGAATGATATTTGTAGCTAAATTTAACTAGTTTAAGTATTGTTTTAAGGGCACCTGGCTGGCTCAGCTGGGGACAGAGTTTACCTTATTTTGACACTAAAGGGTTGAAGCACTCACAGTATATTTATTATTCAGAATGAAGTCCCCATTTGATAAGATACACTGTTTTATAAACAGTTACAACCTTTAGGGCCAACTCTCTTCCCGACTAGGAGTTCTCAAGTACCTTTTGTGACAAGACACTAAAGATGACTGGAAGCACATGGATTTCAGAGGAAAACAGAACACGATTAACTTCAAAAGGCTTTAGGATTCCTAAAATTACCGAGTTCATGTGTAATGGTGTTATTTCTAAAGAATAGAAAAGCTTTTAATCTTTTATAATCTATTATTTGTAATATTTTATTATTTTAAATACTGTGCACGTATCTTGGCATTGAAATGCAAATTGCTATAAATGAAAAGAATCAAAATTAAAACTGTAATTTCAAAATTAGAAATTTTTTTCTTTGAAAAGGAGAATATGAAAACTAATTTTTCAGTTTTTCATCATAAACTATTACATAAGCTTTAAATATCTATTGAATCTATTAAATTCCAAGTGGGGCTTTATTTTAATACAGGTTATTAGAGAATCAGTTTAACATTTCTAAATGGTTAGCCAATGGGTGCCTGGCTAGCTTAGTCAGTGGAACATGCGACTCTTGGTCTTGGGGTTGTAAATTTGAGCTCCATGTTTGGTGTAGAGATTACTTAAAAAAAAAAAAAAAGATCTTTAAAAATAAAATGGGTAGCCAAAACTGGCCATTTTTAACATTCAGTAAATTTTTAGAAAACACACATATAATAGCATTCTCTCCTCTGTAGAAAATACTGGACTAGGAGTCAGTAGACCAGATTCTTAGAACTGGGTTTCATACTACCTTTTGACTTTTTTTTTCCTGCAAGTGCATGTCAGTGAAGAATATAGGACTATTAGTAGTCTGGTGCCATTGACCTTTTTTTTGTGTTTTTTTCAAGTAATCTCTGTGCCCAATGTGGGGCTCAAACTCACAACCCTGAGATCAAGAATCACATGCTCTACTGATTGAGTCAGCCAGGTGCCCCAGAACCTCAAATTCTTGAGAGCTTGTTTGCAGGTTCTAGCAGGGGAGTGCAGCTACTCGTATAGTCTGGATGGAAGATTGGTCCTCTCCTCTTTCGGGGAGGGTTGTCCTCTTCGACATAGTGCACAGCTTCGGGAGGGACGCACATGGAGCGGTGAGGAAGGAAGGGGACACCTGCCTAGCCAGCCAGATCAGCCGAATCAACCCTGGCGATCAATGGGGTGACAGATGTCTCAGCAGATCGCCCTCACATCCAGAACCTTAAATTCTTATTAGTATATGAAAGAAGCCAATCTGAAAAGGCTACAAACAGTACAGTTTTCAACTACAGGATTTTCAACTACAGGACATCCCGGAAAAGATAAAACTACAGCGATAGTAAAAGGATCGTAAAAGGATCGTAAAAGGATCGGTGGTTGCCAGAGGCTAGGTGGGGACGGAGGGAGGGATGAAGAGAGCACAGATGATTTTCAGGGCAGTGAAACTAAAGTATGACACTTCAATAGTCAATAACGTCATTATACTCTTCTCCAAATCAACAGAATGTACAGCACCATGAGCGAGGCACGCAAACTATGCACTTGAGGTTAGAAGGATGAGTCAGTGTAGGTTCATCAGTTATGACAAATGTACCACTCTGGTGGGACATGTTGATAATGGGGGCAGCTGTTCATGTGCGGTAGATGGGAACTCTCTGTACTTTCTGTTCAGTTTTTTTTTTTAATAAAGATTTTATTTATTTATTTGACAGACAGAGATCACAAGTAGGCAGAGAGGCAGACAGAGAGAGGAGGAAGCAGGCTCCCCGGTGAGCAGAGAGGACCCCAGGACCATGTCCTGAGCCGAAGGCAGAGGCTTTAACCCACTGAGCCACTCAGGCGCCCCTTTCTGTTCAGTTTTGCTGTGAACCTAAAACTGCTGTAAAAATAGTCTCTTGGTAAAAATAAAAAGCTATACAAATGTATAAAAAAAACTTCTCCCAAGGTAGATATGATCAAATGATTCTAAATGTTCTATGTTATACTTTCAATAAGAAAAGCTAGGAATTTTTTGACTATGAAGAAGCTTCTGTGATAAATTTTCTGAGTTTAGATAAGCTTCTTGTTGTTCTCTATTTCTGATAACACCAAAACCAGTTTAGAGTTCCAATATGTATCTGCCATTATGTTAAGATCAATTTTTCCTCAGATACTGAGTTAAGTCAGGCATGTAAGGGAATTTTGATAACTATGCTAAGGAAAGGCCAATTATAATTATAGATGAAATATGAAATTTTTGAAAGGTTTAAAAGAAAAATGACTAAAATTTGGTAGTTTAAAGGAAGTACTTTTGAAAGCATTTGGAAATTATGTAGAATGAATTCTAGATGAATATAAAGCCTAAAAAATGAATTTAAGCAGAGAAAAGCAAATGACTAACACTAAGAAAGGACTTAATGAAATAAAAAGATAAGCAAACCAGACTTGTAATCAATAAAAATCAAATTTTCATTGGGTGAAAAACTGTACAAAGCTGAGAAGCACTTTCATAAATTTCCTGCCTATTACACTTAAGGCTTTGATTGTCAGGGAGTTTGCTAATAAATAATCTGAAGGAAATACCTTGAATGACTGATCCAAATGAAGATTCAAAAGAAGTCTCTTTCGGTTATCATTCAGCATGCTGTCTATTTTTTTCATATGAGGCAAAAGTAGCTCATCTAAAACAAGATAAAAGTTTAACAGGATAAACTATCAACACAAAAACTTGCTGAAAATTCTTTTCCTCAAAGTTACGACATTAAATTCACTGGTGTATATAAATATTACTTTTGAAATATTGGACATGTAGCTTTCTGAACAAAAGCTAACTTGAAAAAATAGGTCTGCAGTAGCCAAGCAAAGCAAGAAGCAGCATAGCATGATGACAGGATCAGAAGTCCTAGGTTTTAACACTGTCTCTGTCACTAGAACAGCTAAGTGACCAGTAAGCAACTGCCTAATTTCTCTAGTCCTCATTTATCATCCAAATAATAACCATAAAAAATATAGATTTGTCTGACATTATAAAAGTCTATAAAATACTACGTATGATATTCTTTTTTATATTTTATTTTATATTATTTATAAATATAATACAAATATTTTATATTTATAAATATAATATAAATATGAGTATTTATATTATATTTTGTTTGACACAGAGGGAGAGAGCTTGAGTGTATAAGCAGGGGGAGCAGCAGAGGGAGAGAGAGAAGCAGGCTCTCCACCGAGCAGGGAACCCAATGAGGGGCTCAATCCCAGGACCCTGGGATCATGGTCTGAGCTGAAGGCAGACACTTAACCACCTGAGCCATGTCGGCACACCCCAAGTATGAAATTCTTAATTTAACTGTAGTTTGGGCCAAAGAAAAAGTATGGGGAGAAAAATGATCAAAATCCAGTTTCAAAGACATAAGAGCCAAATAGTTATTTCAGAAAAGGGGAGGATAAAAGTATGATAAAGTTTCTTAACTAAAACTTTTCACTTTTTCTAAAGAAACTTTAGAAAAACTTTAAGCTCCTTTAAGAAAAGCATTTTCATCAGACTATTACTTTTGGTGCTGTATTAAATATTTTAGGTTACTCGATTATTTCTTAATTTATCAGCATAATAATGTATTTCATAACACTAATCACCTTTAATAACCTTTCTGAAAATATTCTGAAAATATAACCCTCAGAATCTGGCTACTAATTTTGTAGCTGAATAAAATGATTTTTTATTTTTGGAATACAGACACAAGCACAAAAAAGAACACTTCCAATTGAAGAACAAGTCCTTAGTGAGGAATGAGTTCTAAGGTCTCTATACCACACCTTGATAGTTACATCTTTCTAGTAGTGATTAAACCTTTTCAAAAACTGTAAGAATTTACATTTCACAAAAACAGAGTTTTAAACATTTATGGATTATTTTAAAAATAGAACAATTGATGTCTTTCCCCTTATAGCAAATGGAGAAAAATCATAAAACAATGATAAGCAACAGGAAAAAAAATCAATTAAAATACAACTACCCCAGAATCAACAGTACTAAGAAATATATATTCTATGATGCAAGGAGTTTTGATTGAGTGAAAAAAACATTTAATGGCAAAAATGCTGACATGGGGAATTAACTATTGGGTTTTAATTGTAGTTGTTCTACCATTAACTTGTTCTATAACTCTATGAAATATATTTAATCTCTTTGAAACTTAGTCTACAAAATAAATGTTTCAGACTAGGTAATCTACTCTAAATCCTAGTCTAACACCTCTTCCAGCTCTACATGATTCTAAAATGACTGAGGTACAGATTACTGTCTCTGATTATATATCAAAAAAATGATGGACCAGAAATCAGACCTTGAATTTTAATCATTTCCCGGCTGGAAATTGTGGGCTCTTAAGCAAGTCACTTAATTTCTATGAGCCTCACTGTCATCATCTACAAAATGGCTATGTGAATTGTTCTGGGATCAAACAGAACAATGTATATCAAGTATGTGGAAATAATATGTATTATTAGGCATTGTTGTTGAAGTATATTGTTAGTGATTTCTGTTACTATCTTTTGATCGTACATGCACACAATTCATTATGATAGAAGGATAATGGAAACTGGCTCATTAATCATTTCATTTGCTTTTTTCAGTTGTCCTTGGAGCATGCCATAGTAGCTGAGGGGTAAATGTTAGTGAGCACCATTAAATACACGGATCACCAGTTTATTTCAGATATTGATTTCATCTCTATTTTACTCTAAGAAAAAGTTACTAGAGGAAGAGTATATATTGACCTCTGGACCTTGCATGTAAGGCAGACACTTAGTGAAGACTGCAGAGTAGTTATATAAAGCTGTTGAAGTATTGACAATTCATGAATCATAGAACTACTTTGTAGAATCCATATCCGATTTGTGAACTGACAATGTACAGATATCTATTATGAAATCCATATATTAAGTGCACAGCTAACAGACAAGAATAAAGAAGATCCAGGAAGCGCTACCAAGAAGGCACTACTTAGCGGACTGTACCATTGCTCTTCTCTAAGGCTTGCATTGTGTCAGGGTCCAAAGCAATGCTAACAAGCAATTCCATGTAGCTCTTAAAGGTTTCCTTCATGGCTCTTGTGTTCAAAAAACGAGTGACAAAGGGAGCTGGAGGATCAAATTCTGGGAGAGTAAAAAAAGACAAAATATTAAATATCCTTCCTGATAACTTTAAAAACACTTTTATTTATAACAAGAGCCTATAAACAGAAAAAAGGTTGTAGATAGAATTTCTTCAAATTTCAAGTTCTGCCCATTTGGCTTTTAAAAACACCTCAGGGTAGAGATTCCCAAAGCTGGTTTTAAAACCAGCTTTTAAAACCAGACCAAACCAAACCAGGAACCCAGACTGCTGGACTTACTGAAGTAGAATCTTTGGTGGGGTGGGGGTGGGGGGGACAGATAGGTTGGTAGGGGGTGATAGCAGTAATAATGAAGCTTAAATATACTTCTAAGGGTTCCCAGGGGACTCTGAAGCCCAAGAACAGCCCAGCATTTGTAAACATCAGCCCCGGAGGGACCTGTTTCTTCTCCCCTGGCCCCACCACAGATATCTGCCGTCAGCTTGTGCCACTCCAGAACTCATGGTTTCCCTAGATTAAAGAGACCCTAAGACATCTAACAATTTAATATACAGCCATATTTTATTTTTTACTTCTACACTTAAATTATATAGAATTCTGGTCTAGAGCCAAGGTTTATTCAAAATTTAAAAATATGAATATAAAATGGCCCGTGCAGAGGGAAAATTTCACTGAAATGCAATGGCAAAAACTGCAAGATTAGAAATGTGTCAACTTTTACTTTTCACTCAAGTGGTGTCACTTAGTGAAGGCCTCAAGTCAGTAAACCACCAAGACTTAGCAACACCTAATCTGACTAGTTTTAAGACCCCAAAAATGTAACCTTTAACCAGTCAAGATAGGAATTTCCTGGTCAGCACTAGGAAACTTACTGATAGATCCCTTTCAATCCACCTTAGGAGGGTGACCTTGCCCAAAACAATGGATTCTTTGTTAATAATTAAAAAAAATTTTTAAAAACCCTTTCTTTTCTGTAGCCTTTTTGACCTCCTCTCTACATGCTAGATGGGATGTTGCCTGATCCATGAATCGAATAATAAAGCCAATTCATCTTTAAAATTTATGCAGGTGCAATTTTTGTTATTAACAAACTATTATCATAGCCTTTAATAGCAGTTCTTATAGTATGGTCTAAGGACCTTTTGGGGTTTCCTCCAAGATCCTGTTTCTGATTTCAAAACTGTTTTCACAGTCGAGGCAGTGACACCAAACTGTACTAGTAGCCATATACTCTGCCATCTCACTGCCATGCCCTTAAGGGGAGGGCAGGGAGCCAATTTCCCTTGATAGTCCTTGGGGTGTCTGGCTGGCTCATCTGGTGGGGCACGCAACTCTTGAGGTTGAGGTTATGAGTTTGGCCCCATGTTGGGGAGAGATTACTTATAAAAAAATTTAAAAATTAAAAAAAAAAGGGGGGATAGTTCTTGGTGAAGCAGTAAAAATTTTTATTTGTATTAAATCTTTACTATTGAGTAAATGTCTTAATATTCTGCGTGATGAAATCAGAGGTACATAAGCACTTCTGTTATGAACTATGATGGTTATCTCTAGGAAGAACATCTATGTTAATTGTTTGAGTTACAAAATGAACTAGTCACTTTTCTCCCCATGGGACACTATTTTCATTGAAAGGATAACACACACACACACACACACACACACACACACACACACACTGCCTATTCAGACTTGGGTATTTGGTAGACATGGTATTCTTTATTTTTCTTTTTAGATTTTATTTATTATTTGATAGAGAGAGACACAGCAGGAGAGGGAACACAAGCAGGGGGAGTAGGAGAGGGAGAAGCAGGATTCCCATGGAGCAGGGAGCCCAATGCAGGGCTTGATCCCTGGATCCTGGGATCATGATGTGAGCCGAAGGCAGATGCTTAATAACTGAGCCACCCAGGCACCCCCAGACATGGTATTCTTAAAAATTAATGAAGTGGACCTGTCATTCAACAAAAACAATTGATAGCATTTGCTGCCAATGAGAAAATTTGAGGTTTCAAATGAAAATCAGAATTTTGGAAAATGTGTATCTACCACTATGAGGCTGACAACATCCCAATCAATACTTAAGGAGTTTGCTGATGAGATCAGTGGTAATATTAATGAGTGTTATTTTTTGATGCTATAAAAATGTATGACCTAAATGTAAGAGTTAAAACCATGAAACTCTTAGAAGAAAATATAGGGGTAAATCTTCATGAACTTGCATTTGGCAATGGATTCTAAATATGACACCAAAAGTCTAAACAATAGAAGAAAAAAACATAAATTTGGCTTCATTAGAATTTCAAATTTTTGTACACCAATGGACATTATCAAAAGTGAAATGTCAACCTACAAAACAGGATAAAATATAAAGAACTCCCACAACTCAAGAACAAAAGGAGAAATGACCCAATTAAAAAATGGGCAAAAGATCTTAGATATTTCTCCAAAGAAAATAAGGAAATGGCCAGTAAGCACTTGAAAAGATGCTCAACATCACTGTTGTTAGGGAAATACAAATCAAAATTTCAATATAACACTTTACACCTACTAGGATAGCTACAACCAACAACAACAACGTACCAAAACCAAAATATAACAAGTATTGGTGAAGATGTGAATTGGAACCCCCTACATCGCTGGTGGGAATGTAAAACTGTGCAACTGCTTTGGAAAATCATTTGGTGGTTCCTCAAAAAGCTAAACATACAATTATTATATGACCCAGAAATTATACTCCTAGATATATATATATATATATATATTTTTTTAAAGATTTTATTTATTTATTAGACAGATCACAAGTAGGCAGAGAGGCAGGCAGAGAGAGAGAGAGAGGAAGGGAAGCAGGCTCCCCGCTGAGCAGAGAGCCCGATGTGGGGCTCGATTCCAGGACCCTGAGATCATGACCCAAGCTGAAGGCAGAGGCTTTAACCCACTGAGCCACCCAGGCACCCCTCTACTCCTAGATATATTGAAAAAAGATACAAACAAATATTTGTATGCCAATGTTCACTGCAGCATTATTTACAACAGCCAAAAGGTGGAAACAACCCATGTCCATCAATAGATGAAAAAAATAAACAAAGTGAACATACAAGGGATAAACTTACAATGGAATAGTATTTAGCCATAAAAAGTAATAAATGTGAAAATGTGCTGTAACGTGGATGAACCTTGAAAACATCATGTCAAGTGAAGTAAGACAAGCATATTTATATGAGATATTTAGAGTAGGCAAATTCATGGAAACAGAAAACAGATTAAAGATTACCAGCAAATGGGGAAAAGGGTATGGGGAGTTACTGCTTAATGGTTACAAAGTTTCCATTTGGTGTGATGAAAATGTCCTGGAAATAGCTGTGAAGATTGCACAACAGTGTGAATATAATTAATGCTACTGAACCATACACTTAAAAATGGCTGTAACAGCAAATTTTATGTTATATATATTTTAGCACAATATTTTTAAATGTGGGAAAAAGTGATAGAATATGTACATTAATGAGCTAACAGTATTTTCACATGACCAATGGATATTGTTATAAAATCACTCATGGATTAAAGATACATTGAGGGGGTAAAACAAACCAATACATTTTAAAGTAACAAGCACGAAAAGTTGAAAAAAATACTTCTTGTCAAGTTCATAAAATAAAAAACTTCTAAGTATCAAATAAAAATATCCATAATTGTCTGAAAATTAAAATATTTTAATTAAAATACTCCTCCCTTTCCCAACTACAAATCTACATAAAGCTGTATGTATTTCCTCTTTCTTTCTTTCCTTCTTTTTAAAAAAAACTTAATATTTATTTATTTGAGATAGAGAATGTGAAAGAACACGAGCAGGGGGAGAGGCAGAGAGAGAGGAAGAAGCAGGCTCTCTGCCGAGCAGGGAGCCTGATGCGGGGCTCCATTCCAGGACCTCAGGATCACGACATGAGCCGAAGGCAGATGCTTAACTGACTAAGCCACCCAGGTGCCCCAAGGCTGGGTTTTCTTTATATATTAGAGCTAAAATAATATATGTAGAAGCAAATATGAAAATGCTACTCTTCTAACTAGTGTTATTTTCAGAAAATACAGTTGTTAAAAAATATTAATATGGAATGGGTTTCTTTTAAATAAATATTTTACACATTTATTTTAACTGATATTTGGTAAACATCAATAGATAAAGCCTAAAAAAACCACAAGTGTTTTGGAATCTTCAGTAAATCTGAAGACTATAAAAGTCTTGAAACAGTTTTGAAAACCACCAGCCTATAAATCTATGTTTATCATCAATATTTGACTTTTTAAGCACTAAAAATGCTTACCTGTTACTGACACCTAGTGGCAACAATTCAAGTTACCAATAAAGGAAAACTCTTGAAAGTCATCTGAGGAAGCGGTACAGTTCTGTGCACATTCAGAACTCAAAGTACTCCATTAAAACAGTAGGCAGGAATGCTAACTGCAAAGATTACATATATTGCCTTCTACACATAAAGCACTAAATTTCATCTAGCCTACAGAAATGCTCTTTGGTATCTTCTTTATAAATTCTGATGTGCATACTTTCTAAGTAGCTTTTTAAGATTTTTTTTTTTTTTTAATTTGACAGAGAGAGATCACAAGTAGGCAGAGAGGCAGGCAGAGAGAGAGGAGGAAGCAGGCTCCCTGCCAAGCAGAGAGCCTGATGCGGGACTCGATCCCAGGACCCTGAGATTACGACCTGAGCCGAAGGCAGAGGCTTAACCCACTGAGCCACCCAGGCGCCCTCTAAGTAGCTTTTAAAAACAACACATTTCAAGTAGACTGTTGCCTTGAAGAAGACTTTTTGTTACAATTCAATTTCTATTCCAATAAGCTTTGAGATGAGCTCCCAAGCAATGACACTTGTAATGTCAGAGGCCACCTGGCCATCAACCTCAGCAGCACCCCCAATGCCCAATTCATCATTCATGTTCAGTCTGAATTTCTTATGCATCCCCCTCATCCACCCCTACTGCCACAACTAAGGTTCAGACTTTCAATTATACGTTAACTATAATTATATATTATTATATTATATATTATTATAATTAACTATGAGGTCTTATAATTCAAATTCCAATTTCACCATGTTTTGTTCCCTACTTAAATCCCTCCAGGGACTCTTCTGGGCTTACAGGATCCCAGGCTTTTCAGCTTTAACTTGGCATATGTGGCCTTCCATCATCCTTTCATCTTTTTCTGCCTACCTCCAACTTTATGCTCCAGTAGTGTCACCAAATTTCTTCTGGAAGGGCCAGGAGCAAATATTCGAGGCTTTAATGGTCATATGCTCTCTACAGCAATGACTCAAATCTGCCACCTAGTAGAAAAGCAACTATCTGAAAATTATGTAAATGAATTCGTGTTCAGGTAAATCTTTATTTACAAGAATAGACTACTGGTCAGATTTGGCCCACTGGCCACAGTTTGCCAACCTCTGCCCTAGACTGAACTGCTTTATCTTTCTTGCATATATTACTCAACAAATTTGATAGCTAATGGAATGTGTGCTGGTGTATTCCTGTGTTTTACAACTATCTCAAATTTAGTTTTTTTTTTTTTTAAGTTTTTTTTTTAAGATTTTATTTATTTATGTCAGAGAGAGAGAGAGAGAGAGCGAGCACAGGCAGAGAGGCAGGCAGAGGCAGAGGGAGAAGCAGGTTCCCTGCTGAGCAAGGAGCCCGATGTGGGACTCGATCCCAGGACGCTGGGATCATGACCTGAGCCGAAGGCAGCTGCTTAACCAACTGAGCCACCCAGGCGCCCCTCAGGTTCAGTTTCTAATAAAGTAAATACATTATTATCTACATCTATATCTACATCTAGCCTACAAAAATGCTCTTTGGTATCTCCAACAGTTTTAAGAGTAAAAAAAGTGTTCTAAGATCAAAAAGTTTGGTAACTACTAGACTCTTGATGTCACAAAACAAACCGAGGGTTGCTGGGGGTAGGAGGGTAGGGAGAGGGTGGTTGGGTTATGGACATTGGGGAGGGTATGTGCTATGGTGAGTGCTATGAAGTGTGTAAACCTGGCGATTCACGGACCTGTACCCCTGGGGCTAATAATACATTATATGTTAATAAAAAATAAAAAAACTAAAAAAAAAAATATTTGGTAACTGCTGATCTATTTCAACCTTTTCATTTTATAAAAGAGAAAACTAAGGCACAGAGAGGTTACCTCCCTTAGTCAAGGGCAGCTGGTTGGCTAGGGACAGATACAGAGCAGTATGCATGACATTATATAATTAATAAACATATTCCATACACACCTAAGTATATATTATTATATATATAACTATACCCTATTAATTACAGTTTCAGAGTAATAATTACACACCCTATTAATTACAGTATCAGAGTAATAGTTTCTTCTAGCATAAACATGGACTCAGTTTAGAACTATAGGGGTGCCTGGGTGGCTCAGTGGGTTGAAGCCTCTGCCTTCGGCTCGGGTCATGATCCCAGCGTCCTGGGATCGAGCCCCGTGTCGGGCTCTCTGCTTGGCGGGGAGCCTGCTTCCCCTCCCCTCTCTCTGCCTACTTGTGATCTCTGTCAAATACATAAATAAAATGAGAAGAAGTTTAGAACGACAGGACTTAGTATAAACTATGTGATCTAATAATCCCCATCCTACCTAGAGAGGTGAGGTAACGGGCATTACTGTGGTTAGAACTCACAACAGTCTTTCAGTTCACTGTTTCTTCTACTTTACAAGGCTACATGTGTGGGCAAGTCATGCTTTCAATTGGTGCTTAGGCAATGTGAATTTGTGTTTGTATGCAGGTATATAAGCATGGATGTATTTATTTTTTGAATTTATTTTTATAAAAGCCTAACCAGAACTTAATTATGTAGGTAAGTCCCCTGAAAAATAAAACAATTTTGAATTGTGAGCATCACTGCTTCTCTCTGTTCATGCAGACAGTCTCAAGTTATCAAGGTATTCATTTCATGGAGAACTTACCCTCCTCATCACTACTACTAGAATGGATCTCAGGAGAGGAGTCAGACTGGGATGATGAAAACTCTTCTTTCCATTTCTTCCGTTTCTTTGGTGGTGGCTCAGCCTTTACTTTCAGCTGTTTAACTTTGGGTTTCACGGAAGGGGCTTTTGTAGTTGTAGTTTTTGGTGTAGGAGGATCAGAAGTTTTGTTGCTACTACTTGGCTTAGCCTGAACAGTTCTGCAATGTTACAGACAAACTTCATTAACACACTGAAATCTTGTCAGATTAAAATAAATGAGACCAAAAATGAGTAGAACTAGTGAAGAAAAGTATATTTAATTACTAACACCTCCAAAGTGAAGTCCAAGTCCTATACATCACCAATGATGAACCCCCGCCCTCGCCCCTGCCAAATCCTCTTGAAATTCATTCTAATCACTGATGTTCAATATTTAGTCACTAAGGGACTATTAATTCAACTTCGATTTCTCTCTCTTCACTCCTTCTTTCCCTTCATGAACTCATTTCGCTGTAGACGAGGCCGTATAACCAGTGATCAAAGGCCTTGGGAAGTAATGCAGGATACATCCTGGATAGCCATATCCAGCCTTGACCCTCTGAAACCCTCAGGCTCCGGTGGAACCAGGATGTTTAGATGTGGAGACCCAACTATACTTGTCCTAGAGCCCCTCAAGATTTGCTGTATTAGTTCTGGAGAGTTGAATAGATAAAATCTCAGATAAAATCTCATCATAAAAATAAGGTACGCTGCTTCCATTAAGTTGGAATCTTAATCAAGCTAGACCTTCCTAACACTAGATTGAGAATGTCTAGGGTCATGGCCCTCTTCCCATACAGATCACAGGAATGTGGCTAGGTCTTCTGTCTTCCAGATTCATTTCCAGATAACCCAGAATCACAATAATTAATATATGATGATGACTCTATTGTATACCTGCTTAGTAGTGTGTAAGTCTTACAATTTTTTCTCAAGTTTTTTCATTTAAAACTGGACACTTCATCATTTTATGGATAAAAAGGGGGGCTTCAAAAAAGGTTGTGCTACTCTAGATCACAAAAAGCTGGACTCAAATCTTTTGACTCATCCATTATTTCCCCCACTATATTCGGGTGACACCAAAAGGACTCTGGGAAAGAAAAGAGTGCCCATCCCACCAAAGATAGTCATGAGCTTTATAGCCCCTCTCTCATTACGCCAAAAGGAATCACTTATTACAGCAGACACTGAATTTTCGGACTTGTATATGATAACAAAATTCAGGCTCTTTAATTGAAGTAATTCTCTATATAAAACATTGCCAGCGTGCCTGGCTGGCTTGGTCAGAGGAGTGTGGGACTCTTGATCTCAGGGTCATGGGTTCAAGTTCCATATTGGGTGTAGAGATTGCTAAAAAGAAAATAAACTTGGGGCACCTGGGTGGCTCAGTGGTTTAAGCCTCTGCCTTCAGCTCAGGTCATGACCCCAGGGTCCTGGGTTCAAGCCCCACATCGGGCTCTCTGCTCAGCAGGGAGCCTGCTTCCTCCTCTCTCTCTGCCTGCCTCTCTGCCTACTTGTGATCTCTATCTGTCAAATAAATAATAAAATCTTAAAAAAAAAAAAACTTAAAAAATTACATTGCCAAAAATAAGTCTTCCAATAATTGCTACATAAATATATTGCATACAAAAATAAATACCTGGTAGTTTGTGAAGGCTTACTTCGTGGCTTTTTGGAACACACTCTGACATATTCCTTTTTGTTTGTGTTTTCAATGAACTTCACATATATCTTTTTGTATTTACTCTTTGCCTCTCCAAAATACCCAAGGTACTAAGGAAAGAAACACTCTGAATTACATACTTAAACATTCTGTACATAAAATTTGCTGGCTTCACTATTACATTGCTATCCTCTAAGTTTCTCAAATGCAGTTCTGGCCAGGCTACTTTTCACCCTCAATAAAAATGACTTCAGGCTTCTTCTTAACTGCAAGCCCATACACAGAAGCAATCTCATTTGGCTAATTACCAGATGCTTACTTACTTGATGCTATTAAGTAACTACATTAAGTACAAAAGAATCATTTCTGTAAGTCTTCTGGTAAAATCAGGATGTCTGATTGGCAGAATAATCAATATAATAGCCTCTGAGTCCATATGAACTCTTCATAGACTAATAATAATTTAAAAAGCCAGGATTTACATACTGATAGCAGACTATCAGAGTATCATATACCAAATTTTATGCTATTTTATCAGAAATGTTCAATATAAATTACATTTAAATTTAAATCATTCTGTATTTTCCCTAGGATCACAATTCTGTCAAAAAACCCAGGAAGACGAATATAAAGAAGCACTCTACTTACACTATTGGTAGCAGCAAATTCTCTTTGTCCATCTCGAATTTCAGGAACAAATTTCTGTAATAAAGCTTTTTGTACTTTCCAAATAGCTGGGGGTTCTTTTCCTGTTTTTAAAGCCTCCTGTAATATGCAGAATTAATTATATTTATATAAATTGACAACAAATTCTAGATTTATAGAATCTTAGAGCTAAAAGGAAAATTAAAGACCTATCTAGCTAAACTTTTGTTTTTTGCCTATCTGAATTTTTGCAACAATTCTTATAAGCTTGCTATTCAGTCTCTGCTAAAATTCTTCCAAAAATAGGGAGGACACCAACATGCACAGTAGCCAATTACTCTTTTATTTTTAATTATGTCTTTTTTTTTTTTTTAAGATTTTATTTATTTACTTGACAGAGAGAGGGAGAGAGAGCAAGCAAGCACAGGCAGAGGCAGAGGGAGAAGTAGGCTCCCTGCCAAGCAAGGAGCCCGATGTGGGACTCGATCCCAGGACGCTGGGATCGTGACCTGAGCCAAAGGCAGCCAGCCGCTTAACCAACTGAGCCACCCAGGCGTCCCAGTAGCCAATTACTCTTTTGTGTAACTGTTGGAAAGTTTTCTAATGATAGTCATACATAAATCGACACAATTTTTAGAGTATGTATGCATTCAAAAAGACCAGAAACAAATATGCTAAAATATTAACAGTAGTTAATTGTGAATGGAGGGCATATAGATAATTTGAAGGTTATGGTCCTCATTATACTTTTTAATGCCATTCCTCTCTGCCCCAATTAAAAAATCAAAAGCAAGCAAACAAAACCCCAAGCCCCCCAAAATAGGTTTCTGAAACCAATTTTTTTAAAGTCTAAAGTTTTCCAGTATGAAATTTGACATTCTACCTATGATTCTACAATTTGCAATTATGAAAATATGTCAATTCTATGTTTATATCATATTTCTCTTATTTTCTTTAAACTGTTAAATGAAAAATTCATTTTCTCCAAACTCCTAACAATACAATGAGTTGGGAGCCTTGAACAAAATTAACATTTCAAAACAGCTCTAATTACTAGTACCTAAATGCAGTACAGTGACTAGTCAGAAATACCTAACACTCAGAAGTCAAAATTATTTCAAACTGCTTTCTTTTTCAAATTATCTGCTAGTTTGATTTATATTATTTAACAATTATAACTTAGAATAA
Organism: Taxidea taxus jeffersonii; assembly: GCA_003697995.1. Classification (NCBI taxonomy): domain Eukaryota; kingdom Metazoa; phylum Chordata; class Mammalia; order Carnivora; family Mustelidae; genus Taxidea; species Taxidea taxus. The sequence continues at coordinate 42,098 of ML109812.1, read as the reverse complement.
CTATCAAAATATAACTTTTTGCAATTCAAGCTAGATCTTACTACTAAAGTCATTATGAAGGGTTATTACATAAGGACACACCCACTAAACTATGACCATGAATATACCTGTGAACATTCAAATCACCTTAAAAGTCTCTATGTCTTCTATCTTCACCACAAATTCATCACGCTCTCTGTACTGGCCTTCCCCTCCACTTTCTGTGTTTTCCTCATCTGTAAAACCTTCTATGGCAACAGTGTCCTGTCCTTTTGCAAACTGGTCTGAAGGAAGACCATCAAGTTCGCAGGGCTTTGGGGGTTCTGTAGAGTTTATATTTTCCAGGGTATTTACTGCAGATGAAGTAGAGCAGGGAGGTTCTTGCTTGACTGCACCCACAGTGGTGGAGGAAGTAGCAGAAGTACCAGTAGTATTGGCAGTTGGGCTAGTAGTTGCCACACGCAGGGCTTCTGAAACTAGATCAAGCAAATGCAAATCAGCAATACAAATAAACATTCATTTGTTCTGAGTAAAATCTGTGAACAGTTTAAAAAGAAAGACTTGACTGTTTTTATCATCAAATTGAAACAATGCATACTACAATAAAGAAATGAAAGAATGGCTCTTAATTTCCAAGAATCAAAGTGATGGGATTACATCTGGATGACAATCAGACTGAGCCTCCATCAAGCTACACTTTCCCCTAAGTCCATTAAGTAGCACAAAGATATTTTAAGTAGAGACACAAAAGTGATGCAAGATAATTAAGGGTCAGCTGACCAAAGCTGTGAAGAATTCCTAGAATAAAAGCCAATCTGATGAAGGAAGGGAAAACAACACCCCAACATACTTTGAAAAAGCCTTAAGAGCTACTGAAATAAAAAGGATTATAAAATAATATAAAATAAAATAATTATAAAATAATAAAAAGCTGTATGCTAATAAACAACTTAGATGAAATGGACAAATTCCTAGAAAGATGAAAACCACTGAAAAAAGCTCCAGAAGAAATAGAACATCTGAATAGAGCAATAAGTACAGAGAATAAAAGGAATTAAAAAGTATCACACAAAGATAAGCACAGGCCCAAATAAGTTCATGAGTAGATTCTACAAAGAGTGAAATAAGAATGAATACTAATCCATCATAAGCTTAAAAAAATAGGAGTAAGCACTCATTTTATAGGACTAAATATGATTCCAATACCTAAACCAGACAAAAACACCACAAAAAACCCAATGGACCCTCATGAATATAAACACAAAAATCTTCAAAAATATAAGCAAATCAAACAACATAAAAAAATAACTATGTATCATGACCAAGTGGGTTTCACCCTAGAAATGCATACTTAAACAGCAATCCATCACTATGTTATGAACAAAAGACAGAAATCACAGGAATATCTTACTAGACAAAAAGAAAAAGCATTTGGCAAAATTTAACATCATGATTTTAAACACTTGTGATAAAAACACTCAACAAGCTAAAAACAGAACGGAACTTCTTCAACCTGATAAAGGCCATCTACAAAAAAAACCCTGACATCATACTTAAAGGTAAAAAACTAGATGTTTTCCCGAGAAAGATGTCTGAAGAAATAAAACAATATTTGCAGATGACACGATCATGTATACAGAAAAGCCTAAGGAATCTCCTAAAAAAACTACTAGAATTACTAAGTAAATTCAGCAAGTTTTCAGGGTACAAGATCAGTATATAAAAATCAATTGTTTTTTTTTTTTTTAAGCAAGCTGTACACGCAACCTGGCTTGAACTTACAACACCAGGATCAAGAGTCGCATGTTCTACCTACTGAGCCACCCAGATGCCCCCAATTGCATTTCTATATACTTGCAATGAACTATCCAGAAATTAATTTAGGAACACAATTCCATTAATAATAGCATCAAAAAGAAGAAAATATTTTAGAAAAGAAATACAAAACTTATATTCTGAAACTACATTGTTGAAACAGTTCTAGTGTTCAAAAGTCTTATTATCCAGGAGGAGAATTAAGATTATTAAGAGATTTTGAGTAGCAGAAAACACTCTAATTCCTATTATAACCAGGAAAAGAAGAGAAATATTTCATCAAAATAATCAGGGGTTGGGAGAATAGATAAAGATAGGAATGAAACAAGACTGACCATGTATCAATGATTATTAAAACAGAGTCATACATAAAATGGTTTAATTATAAGAATCTTTTTGTTCATATTTGAAAATGCCCAAAATAAAAAGCTAACCAGATATATTTTTAAAAAGAATGTATAGAATAAAATGTAAAATGTAAAATAAAAAGAATGTATAGAATAAAAAGAATGTAGAGGAAAAATGTTATCAATATTGTACAATGCCATTTTTAAGAAGCTTCAAAACAAGCCAAACAAAGGTATAGTGTTCAGGTACGGTATAGCATAGTACAGTATAATAGAGTATAGACATAGGGGTTATTATTACTATTTTTTAAAGATTTTATTTATTTATTTGACAGACGGAGATCACAAGTAGGCAGAGAGACAGGCAGAGAGAAAGGAAGGGAAGCAGGCTCCCTGCCAAGCAGAGAGCCCGATGCGGGGCTCGATCCCAGGACCCTGGGATCATGACCTGGGCCAAAGGCAGAGGCTTAACCCACTGAGCCACCCAGGCGCCCCAACATAGGGGTTATTAAGAGGTATAAATTTCACTTATAAAATAAGTAACAGAGAAGAAAAGTACCACACCACAGAGGGAATACAGTCAATAATACTTTAACAAAGTCATATGGTGACAGATCAAGTATATGTCGTTGAAATCAGTAAGTTGCACTCTGGAAACTAACATAACCTTGAATTGTCAACTATACTTCAAAAAAAAACTATATATGGGTGGTAAAATTATAAAAGAAAAGCAATTCGGATATGGTTAGTTCTCGAGGTTTTAAGTTGGGTTAATTTAATATTCAATTTATTTTTGTACTTTCTTGTTCCCCAAAGAGTAGTATTTAACACTATAAATTTTCTTCTTTGTTCTACACGTTTGGAACATCCCATTGGTTTTTTTTTTTTTAAAGATTTATTTATTTATTTGTTAGAGAGAGAGAGAGCGAGCACAGGCAGACAGAGTGGCAGGCAGAGGCAGAGGGAGAAGCAGGCTCCTTGCTGAGCAAGGAGCCCGATGTGGGACTCGATCCCAGGACGCTGGGATCATGACCCGAGCCGAAGGCAGCCGCTTAACCAACTGAGACTGTCCTTTCTTAAGTGGTTTATCATTTCACTCCTGGTTTCCTTTTAAATCCTTGAGTTATTTAGAAGTTTTAAAAATAAAAACTTATTTTTATTTCTTTGTCCCTTTTTTTCTTTCAACTATTATCTTATAAAATTGCTCTATTTTGGTGGTCAAGGAATATGGCTGAAGTAATGTCTGCATTTTCACATTTTACAGGAATTTTATGTGTGTTTTTCTTAAATGTTTTATATTTCTATATAGGAATGATAATTCACGAGAAAAAAATATTCTGAAAGAAAGAAAGCAGAGATATGGAAAAATATACCAAAACAGTAACAATAAAATTGGTACGGTAATATTAAAAACAGAAGTGGGAAATTAAATTAGTAAGAAGAGATTTTACAAAAAGGAAACTCAACTTAGTAAAACTTTATGTACCTAATTATGTGGGTTCATAACATATCAAGTAAACAGTATTAGAAAAACAATCAAACATATTTCGAAACTTTAACACACCTTTTTCAGGAATCAACAGATCAAGCAATCTAAAAACAAATAAGGATAGGGAGGATTTTAAAAACTGTTTATTCTTAATAATTTCAAATTTACATAAAAGTAGAGAATACAAACCCTCAAATACCATAACCCAGCTATAACAACTACAAACATTTGGTATACTTTTACCTGTCCATTAACCCCTTTTATATTTGCTGGGATAGTTTAAGGCAAATTCTAGACCTGTCATTTACCTCCAACATATACATATACATTTTCTTATATAACCTAATGTCATTTATTACATCAAATAAAAACCAAAGAGATACAAAGGATTTGAACAGCATTACCAAATAAAATCTACTAGCACTTGGTATTCATGGAATATTTATACAAACTGACCATTTACCAAGGCACTAAAAAATTTTCATAAATTCCTAAAAGCAGGCATTATTTAAGCATTCCCTTGACCAAAATACAGTAGGGTTATAAATCAGTAATAAAAGAATGCTACTACCACCACCACCAAAACCAGAAACCTGACAAAAAACAGGCAAAAGTCTACTTTTTTTTTTTAAAGATTTTATTTATTTATCTGACAGACAGAGTACAAGTAGGCAGAGAGGCAGGCAGAGAGAGAGAGAGAGAGAGGGAAGCAGGCTCCCCACTGAGCAGAGAGCCTGATGTGGGGCTGGGGCTCGATCCCAGGACTCTGGGATCATGACCTGAGCCAAAGGCAGAGGCTTTAACTCACTGAGCCACCCAGGAGCCCCCCTTCTTTTTCTTAATAACTCTTCGGTTAAAAAGGAAATAAAAACTGAAATGACAAGCCATTTAGAAAGGATGGTGAGAGCATTACAAATTGAAACCAGAGGCATAGATAAAGCCAGGTATAATGAAGAAAACTTATACTTTAATGCCATTCATTAAAAAGCAAGGATATATAAAAATAAACTTAAGTATTAAACTCAAGAAGCCAGAGAGAAAACATTAAATTGAACCCAGGAAGATAGGGAAAAAGAACTAATTAGAGAAATTAAGAAAATTGGGTAAAAAAATGAAAATAGGAGTTAAAAAAGCAAAGTATACTGGTTCTTTGAAAAGAACCATTAAATAGGCAAACTTTCCACAGAATGGTAAGGAAAAAGATTCAAACACATTTGGAGCAAGAAAGAGAACATAACTACAGAAAAAGGGGAGACTAAAAACTTAGAATGATATGTAGTACTTTATAACAATAGATTAAAAAAATTAAATGAAAGGGATGATTTTACTACTAGAGAATATACCTTTTAAAAAATTGATTCAGATAGATTAAACTACCTCAGGAAAAAACTGGAAAGTCCCAGATATATTCTTAGAAAGTTCTACTAAATCCCTATTTTATGTGGTAAACTTTTTCATAGATTAGACAAATATAGAAATTTTCCCAATTCAATGTATAAAACCAGCATATTCCTGAATATAAAAGTAAACAAGATAAGACAAAAACAAAACAAAAAACAACAACAAAAAGATCAAGACAAAAATCACCATAAGCGGGGTGCCTGGGTGGCTCAGTGGATTAAGCCTCTGCCTTCGGCTCAGGTCATGATCCCAGAGTCCTGGGTTGGAGCCCCACATCGGGCTCTGCTCAGCCTGCTCCCGCTCCCCCTCCCCGCCCCACCTGCCTCTCTGCCTACTCGTGATCTCTCTCATAAATAAATAAATAAATAATCTTTAAAAAAAAAAAAATCACTATACGCAATAATCTCATTTATGAATCTAGGTGTAAAAATCCTAAATAAAACAGTAGCAATTTAAATCTTGCAATGGATTAAAATAATTAATCATGGCCAAGGAGAGTTCATGGTAGAGTTTTCTTAGAAAGGTTCAACATTAAGAAGTCAAATAAAAGATTGGGGTGCCTGGGTCGTTCAGTAGCTTAAGACAAGACTCTTGGTTTGGCTCAGGTCCTTATCTCAGGGTTATGAGATCGTGCCCCTCCACGGGCTCTGTGCTCCATGTGGAGTCGGCTTGAGAGTCTCTCTCTCCCTTTGCCCCTCCCCAGCTTGCACGCAGGCTCTCTTTCTCCAAAATAAATAAGTAAATTTTTAAAAAATCAAACAATAGATTAATGTAGAAAAGCAGATTTATCAGAAGCTCAAAAAAGCATCTGACAAAATTCAATATCCACTTTTATTTTATTTATTTATTTATTAATTAATTAAAATATTTTATTTATTTATTTGACAGACAGAGATCACAAGTAGGCAGGGAGGCAGGCGGAGAGAGAGGGGAAGGGAAGCAGGCTCCCCGTGAGCAGAGAGCCCGATGCGGGGCTCAATCCCAGGACCCTGGGATCACGACCTGAGCCGAAGGCAGAGGCTTAACCCCCTGAGCCACCCAGGCACCCCACAATATCCACTTTTAGTTAAAAAAAGTAAGAACCGGGCGCCTGGGTGGCTCAGTGGGTTAAAGCCTCTGCCTTCGGCTCAGGTCGTGATCCCAGGGTCCTGGGATCGAGCCTCACATCGGGCTCTCTGCTCAGCATGGAGCCTGCTTCCTCCTCTCTCTGTCTGCTTCTCTGCCTGCTTGTGATCTCTGTCTGTCAAGTGAATAAATAAAATCTTAAAAAAAAAAAAATAAGAACCTCAAAACAGAAGGAAATTTTCTTAAAGAGTATACAGTATTAGAAACTGACAACAAATATATTTCATAGTCAAACACTACATATTCTGTTTCATACCAAGGATGACGTCAGGATGCTTGCTCTCACTGCTACTATTAAGCAGAGGCTGAGCCCAAGTTAAATAAAAAAATAAAAAAAAAGAGAGAGAGAGAGAGAAAGATAAAACTCTCATTATTTTTTTAAGAAGATTTTTATTGATTTATTTGACAGAGATCACAAGTAGACAGAGAGGCAGGCAGGGGGGGGGGAAGCAGGCTCCCCACTCAGCAGGGAGCCGGATGCGGGGCTGGATCCCAGGACCTTGACATCAAGACCTGAGCTGAAGGCAGAGGCTTAACCCACTGAGCCACCCAGACCCCCCCAAACTCCCATTATTTTTACAAGCCATAAATGTCTATCTAAAAATGCAAGAAATGCCGGTGGAAACACTGTTAAAATAAAACCCCCCCAAAAATGCCAAAACCAAAATGGGAATATAAAAATCAATAATTGCCATACACCACCATCAGTAATCAATAAGATAATGTGGGGAAAACTACAGTTAAAAAACTGCAGAAACTATAACATCTATGTAGAGAAAAATGATATAATATGAAAATACATAGTATAAGTTCTGAATAAGTCAAAAAACATGTATTCTATAAGTAGATGAGAAGACAATACTGTAAAGATAGATTTTCTCTTAAAATTAATTAGTGAATTCAATGAATTCACAATAACAATACCAAAACATTGAAGAGACTCCTACTTGCCCATTACAGGATAATTTGAGCATCAGAAATCATGACAGTAAATTGATAAAACAATCAATTTTTAAAAATTCATGGCTTCTGGTGCCAAGCAAGATGAAGTAAGCCCTCTAGAGCCTATTATCACCCATGCACTACAAATCAACACTCTGAACAAAATAAAAAATACAACTACCTGAAGAGTCTGGAAAGTTTATAAAGCAGATAGATTGGAGAGGTAAGCACAAATATAAATAGCAATCTTTATATGGAGATGTTTTTTATTTCTTTCCTTTCTTATCACCTAGCATTGACCAGAGGGTGACCCCTGATTTAGAACTACACAGGGCACAAACAACAAAAACTCCAAGAAAATCTGTTTTTCTAGACAGAAGAGTACAGAGAAGAGCCCTATGCAAGGTGAAGAATGTGGGGGGGGGGGGGGGGGCGCGGCAAATGCCATTTCTTTCTTCTCTTTTCTCTCTCCCAGACCTACCTCACCAGCAACCCAAGTCACAAAGCTGCAATGCCACGGCGGTGAGCCAGACATTTAAACCCTGACAGAATGCCTGCCTTTTGGGCATTCCAGAGGAATCTGGAAACAGGGCCACTATGGCATGAAGAGTTTATAAATAGTTATATAGTCAATTATATCTCAATAAAGCTGGGGGAGGATCTAGGGGGACTTCCTATTTTTTGTCTCCTATGGCTGTATTGCCTTAAGCCCCACTTGCAGAAAATGTATCAAAGCACCAGCAGCTAAAACTCCAAGAAAAATGCCAGCTTTCTAGCCAAATGCCTAAGGAAAGGGAAACCAGGCAGCTGGGTAGTATGGGAAATTCCCAGGGAGGAAAGAGCTAGAGAGCAGTATCTGCTAATTCTGTATATGAACACATACAAATCTCAGTTTCATGCTTAAACTGCACTTATGCAGAGTAGATCCAAACTAGCATAATGAAGGCTTTGCTATCTAAACTATAACAAAGTCTACCCATCACCCAAGTTCCAGACTAACTGCTGAGACAGATCCAAAGCAGCAGAGCAAAGGCTTTGAAAACTGAACCAACAATGGAACGACCACTCAAAAATGAGACAGAATTGGTAGTGTGACTGCCTGCTAAAACAACACAAATTAACATTCTCCAGAGGATTTTAACAGAACCCAGAGTCTCACAGTATAGTTCTCAAAATGTCCAGGATACAATTCAAAATTGCTCAATATACAAAGAACCAGAAAAAATGTGACCAATTCTCAAAGGGAAACTAGAGCCACTCTTAACATGACTCCGATGCTGGAATTATCAAGGTCCTGGAGCAGCTGTTATAACCATGCTCCATGAAGTAGGGTCGACATACTTTGAAAATGAGTGCAAATATGTAAATTCTCCGTAGAGAAAAAGAAACTAGAAAAAAGAACCAAAGGCAAATTTTACAATTGAAAAAACACCTGAAACAAAAAAATTCACTGGATGGGACCAATAACAGAACTGAGAAGGTTGAAAAACCAATGAACTTCAATATAAGTCAATAAAAGTTATACAATCTGAAGAACAGAGGGGAAAAAAAGATTGAAAAAAAAATGAACAAAACCTGAGGAACACTATCAAAAAGTTTTACATTTGTGTCACTGGAGTCCCATAAGGAGAGAAAGGTTGGTACAGAGAAAAATAATGCCCCCAAACTTTTCAAATTTGGTAAAAGACATATATTTTACAGATTCAAGAACCTCAGTGAACTCCAAACAGGATAAACCCGAGATAAACAATTACATTGCTGAAAACCAAAGAAAAAGAAAAGCCTTGGAAAAGGAAAAGTTTTCGGGCTGATGGGAAATGATACCAGAGGGAAACTTGTAACATCAGGAATAAAGGAACTACAACAGAAATTATAGATACCTAGGTAAATATAATGGGCTTTTTCCTCCTAAGCTATTTAAAGTATATTTGACTATTGAAAGCAAAATCACTCCTTCTTTTAGGGCTTTCAATATACACAGATGTAATATACAGGACAAATATGTGTAACATAAGGGCAAGGGTAAAGGGACCTGTATGGTTGTTAGGCTTTGACATTTTACTTGAAATCATAAAAATATTGATTTTAAGTGGATGGTAATCATTATGCCAATTGCTAGAAGAATAATACAAAAAGATACAGTCAAAAAAGGCAGAGATAAATTTAAAAATGAAATACCTGAAGTTCAAATAATGTGTTTTAGAAAAATAGGAAAGAGGAAACAAAGGGGGAAACCAGAAAACAATAAAATGGAAGATCTAGCTACATCAATAATTACACATTAAATGTAATTAAAACCAGCAGAATATATGTTCTTTTAAGTACACATGGAACATTAGTCAAGATAAGCATATTCTGGGTCATAAAGCTAGCCCTAACAAACTGAAATTACACAAAGAAGAAATCAATTAAGGAAAGATATCTGGAAAATACCCAAATATTCAAAAATATAATAACTCATGGACCAAAGTGGAAGCATCAGAGAGTACTGAAAGAAAATAAAAATAATAAATAATAAAAATAAAATTTGTGGGACACAGCTGAGGCAGGGTTTAGAGAGAGGTTTATAACATTAAATGCTTATAGCAGAAAAGAAGAGGGTCTCAAATTAACAAGTTAGGCTTCTACCAGAAGAAACTAGAAAAATAGAGCCTAACAAACCTAAATCAAGCAGGAAAAAGGAAATAATGAGAACAGCAAAAATCAATGAAATTGCCAACAAAGGAGAAAAAGAATCAATAAAATCAATTAACGTCTATCCAGACTGACCACAACAGAGAAGACACAAATTACCAACATGAGGAAATACTACCAACAACTCTATACCCATAAATTAAACTCAGATAAAATAGACCAATTTCTTCAAAGATACAAACTATCAAAACACCGTCAAGAAGAAACAGACAAGGTGAATAGTTCCTTATCAAAGAAACTGAATCCATAGCAAAAAACTTTCTGACAAAGAAAACTCCAGGTCCAGATGGTTTCACCAACAAATTCAATCAAACATTGGCAGAAGAAATCGTACTACCTAGTCTCTTGCAGAAAAGAGAAAAGAAGGGGACAGTCCACAATTTATTTGAGGTCAGCAATAACCAGACACCAAAATCTGACAAAGGCATTACAAAAGGAAAGCTACAGACCAATATCCACTGCAAAGATGGATGCAAAAAAAATTAGAAAACTGAATTCATCAATGTATTAAAAAACAATATATCACAGCTGTTGGGGTTGATCCTGGGAATGCAAGGCCATGAATATATTTGAAAATCAGTCAATGTAATTCACCATATTGAAAGACTAAATAAGAAAACTACACAATCATTTCAACAGATGAAGAAAAAGCATTTGGCAAAATTCAACCTCTGTTCATTATAAAAACTGTAAGCAAACTAGGAAATGTAAATAATTTCTTTAATGTGATAAGAAATCTACAAAAAACCTACAGTTAACATCATACTCAATGGCAAAAGGGTGATTTCTTGCCTCCAAAGATCAAGAACATGTTCAGGAAGTCAGCACTCAACACTGTCATAAACAACTGTATAGGAGTGTTAATTCCTGTGTTTTAAGATAGGAATGAAAAAGATGTAAGATTGGAAAAGAATAAAACTATCCTTATTTGCAGATGACAATTTCCTACATTAAAAAAATTCTTAGGAATCTAAAAAAAGCTCCCTAGAATAAATGAATTGTATTTTTATAATCTACCAATAAATAACTGGAATTTGAAAACTTTTAAAAGTATTAAAAGTTTTGAAGTTTTCTTTCTTCATGTAGATCCTACATATGATCTATAGTTAGGGATATAGATCCTAAATATTTTTGGTATTTTAATAATTTAATAAATTATTTATTAATTTATTTATAATTTAATTATAAATATATTATTATAAATAATATAATATAATTAATAATTATTAATTAATTTAATTATTTATTTAATAATTAAATAATTTTGCTATTTAGCACCAAAAATATTTAGGATCTATATCCCTAACTATAGATCATATGCTATTTATTGTGAATAGCACCCAAAAATATTTAGGATCTATATCCCTAACTATAGATCATATGTAGGATCTATTTGTCTGAAACTGTAAAAGACTAATGAAAGAAATCAAATATGTTCATGAATTATTAAAACTCAGTACTTTGTGAACAGTTCAGTTTTCCTCAAATTGCTATAGATTCAAGGAAATCAAAGTGATAATTCCAGAGGGATTTTTTTTTTCTTTTTTGGTAAATACTGATAGCTGATTTAAAAATTTATATGGAAAAGGAAAGGAACTAGAATAGGCAAAACAATTCTGAAAAAGAACAGATTTGGAGGCCTTACAACTACCCTGTTGCAAGACATACTGTAAAGCTACAGCAATTAAAACAGTGTGGTATTTTTTTTCAAAGATTTTATTTATTTATTTGACAGACAGAGATCACAAGTAGGCAGAGAGGCAGGCAGAGAGAGAGAGG
>ML109812.1:0-30127 GCA_003697995.1 Taxidea taxus jeffersonii | reverse complement strand
GCCTCTCTGCCTACTTGTGATCTCTGTCTGTCAAACAAATAAATAAAATCTTTAAAAAAACAAATAAGCCCGGCATCGGGCTATCTGCTCAGTGGGGAGCCTGCTTCCTCCTCTCTCTCTCTGCCTGCCTCTCTGCCTACTTGTGATCTCTCTCTGTCAAATAAATAAATAAAATCTTTAAAAAAAAGGGGGGGGGGGATGGTGGAAATCATAGACCTAAATATAAAATGCAAAAGTTAAAAACTTCTAGAAAACAACAGAACATTTTTGTAACCATGGGTTAGGCAAAGATTTCTCAGGATATAAGCACAAATCAAAAAAGGAAAAATGGGTAAATTAGACTTTGTGGCAATTAAAATTTAAATTTGCCTTTCAGAGATACTTGAGGACTCTGTTTAGAGGATATGAGCACTAATTCTGCCTGGGGTAACTTCCACAAAGTGACTTTGAAGATGGTCTTCATAGATAACAGTGTCTGCAGGACTGAAGAAAATTGAGAGGGCATTCTAGCTAGAGAAAAACCTGCCCAAAGACAACTGTGAAATCAGGCTTACAGGTCCCAGGAACAATGAGAAATTCAGTTATTACAGAAGAGGAAAAGTGGAAAGAGTGGAACCAGAAAATAAAATATGGAAAGGGAGAAGTTTTACATGTCATTTTAATGTTTTCCCCCAGAAGCACTGAGTGTGGTGAAGGATTCTAACGAGAAGCAAGAAATGAGTTCTTCCACAGAAGGCAGCAGTGGGGATAGCAGCCAGAAAACTTCAAAGACCTAAGAGGAAGAACTGGGTTGATGGTGATGATTTTAACTACATGAAGCAGTAACACTTGTTGGGAAGAAAATAGTCTTAGATTCATATTTTAAAACAGAAATTACAAAAGCTTTGTTCTACAAATGGAAGAGTGGAATAGTGATTGCAATGCGCCCTGCGTTGAGGAAAAAGGAGTATAAAACCTTACCAGGATTAGCCACACCCATAGTCTTTGACTCTAACACTGACTTTCCATTATACTATTTTCGCTGCATGACAAAATGAGAATTCTTTAGAAATGTTTCAGCAGACGTTTATGCTAATTGATTATTTGGAATACCAGTTGTTTCCGATCGCCTTAGTAGTTAAGGATAGTCTTGAGTTCAGAGAGAAGCTAGAAGTACATCACAAAACGAGGTTTAACTTTTAAAGCCCCACCTGACTTACACAAAAGAGCGAGGCAGGAATACAGGCTACAGCCACACAAACCCGAGTGCGGACTCCAGCTCCGTCACTTACTAGCTGTGTGGATCTGCACAGTCCATGTACTCTCGGCTCTCCCATCTATTTATTGGAGATAACAGCGCATATCTCCTAATATTGCTACTGGGTCCTTGCACAGAGGTCATGGCTATTCTACTGTCATAAATCTTTTCCTTTAGAGCGTTCCTTAAAAGAGCTGACCTGAGGCAGGGCTTCTTTAAACAGTTCCTCCAAGTGTTCCCTTAAGTGAAACACGCATCCAAAGATTTGGAGACACAGTCGGGAGCCTACACAAAACTTTAAAATTTTATCTTAATTATACTCATGTGCATGCTACACATAAGATAACCATGTTTAAAAGTAAAATGCTAATCTTTTTTTTTTTTTTAAAGGTTTTATTTATTTATTTGACAGACAGAGATTACACAAGTAGGCAGAGAGTCAGGCAGAGAGGGGAGGGGAGAAGCAGGCTCCCTGCTAAGCAGAGAGCCCGATGCGGGACTCGATCCCAGGACCCTGGGATCATGACCTGAGCCGAAGGCAGCGGCTTAACCCACTGAGCCACCCAGGTGCCCGTAAAATGCTAATCTTCAGGTAAAACTGACACACCAAGAAAATATGCCAGGGCCCCCAGTACAATGCCTCACATCCATAAGCCACCACGAGAAGCCTCAGATTAGAGAAGTCTGGGTACAAACTATGTAACTTAGGTGTCATGCGGTAGAAAGTCAAAACAACCACAAGTTTTCAACCTAACACCCAAAGCTTTCCTATAGGGAAAGAGCATTTAAAAAAAATAAGTACCTGAAACACCCACCTATGCATTTAGTCCTGAAAATCGTACAGACCTGCTTCAAGGTCAGAAAGCTTGAAACCCAATCATTAGCATGAAAATAGTGGAAATCCCTAATAATGAACCTAAAATTTAAATCTTTACCTGTTTTCTTCTTTTTGTCAGAAGTAGCATCTGTAGCTAAGGTAGTAGAGGCGTTTTTATAAATATCATGACTGCATGCTCCGGGATCTTCTTCATCAGAAGAAAATGAAGATAAATGGTCCACGTTTTTATGTTCATTACCAACTTTTTCCAATGGACTGTTACCCCCAGTTTCAGACACCAAAGGTGTGGGTGTCGTGGAAGAAGTCTTTGGAGGCGGTGGGGGACACAATGTACGAACGGTCTGGGTCCCTGGTCGTCTAGTCCTGTTGGGCATTCGGACGGCAAGAGTAGAAAACTGCTGCTTGGGCCCGGATTTCAGAAAATCTAAAAAAGAGGCAATGAATCCTGTTTTGACTTCTGGCTGTCTTTCTTCTACTTCTTTGATCTTCTGTCTCATTTTCTCTTGGTGCTGATAACCATCGTGGCAGCTTTCTGAGGAAGGAGGGGTGTAGGGCAAATACACATCTGTTCCCCTTGGATTCTGGCGTTTGCCCTGGGCGGTTCTTTTCGGCTGTTTCTGATTACTGTTGTCTTCCTCTTTCATTTGCCCCTTTCCGGGTTTTTTCTTCTGCAGGTGAAAATGCATCAAGTCTTGGTTTTCATCTTCAATCTTGACACCGATGGCCTCCCCAGGTGGGGCCATGGCCAACAGTGCAAGTGCACTTCTGGCTGGGTTCACCGACCCGCCGCTGTCATCACCTGCTACGGTGAGCTCATTCTCTGACGCAGCACTCTCTCCACTTATGCTTCTACCGGAAACAAACTCTTGGCTTCTGTTATTAGTTAACGTATTATCGATAGGAACTTCGCTATCCTCTTCAGATTCATGATTGGTAGCAGACTGTTTCTTGAATGAGCCAGAACCTTGCTCCTGGGCTTCATGACTTGGTCCAACCACTGGTGAAATTACCTTAGATGCTTTATTTTGAACAGGCTCGATGTGCTGTTGATCGAGAGTCATTTTTGACTGGAGGGTGGGTACTGGTGAAAGGTTTATGGCGACCTGGTTTCCATTTAAGGAAATATCATTTATACTCTGTGGCTTTCCTACTGCAGCTGTTACGGAGTTAAAATCCGAAGTCACATGCCGAACATCTAACGACTGCTGAAAATGAGATTTAGAATCCCCATCTTCAACTGCTGGAATGGTTTCACTTGAAGTTGACTTGGAAAAATCAGACGGAGTAACCCCACAAGCTGCTGCTGTGGCTGCTAAGATATCATCTACATTTGATAAAATATTTCTCTCATCACTGAGAAGCATTGCCTCTGGGAAACACATTGATCCAAGAGAAACAAAATGATTCTTTGAATCATGTTGATTTGTTTCACTAAAATGGCCCTTTGTTGTTAGATGCTGTTGTAATGGTTTTGAAGACTCAGAGAGGTCCATTTTCATGATTTCAGAAGTTTGAGGATGGAGTTGCTGCTGAGAATGATCACCATTGCTCTGAATAATATGACCATCCATTTGAAGGAAAGGATGTACTATCTGTTGAGGACTCTGAACACGCTGTACTTGTAAAGATGCCTTTACTTGCCCTAAACCTGCCTGCAGTATTGACTGCTGAAGAATCTGTAGATCACAGGTAGAATCTAAAAGAACCTGTGTATTAGGAAGCGATGCCTGATGGCCATGCCCTAAAGAATGATTTGGAATTTGAATCTGAGATGAAGCATTAATTATTTGATCATGTTGCTCCTGGACCTTGGCTTCATGTACCTTGTGTATAAGAGGATGCTGCTGGTTGAGGTCTTTAGCATTCAATCTTATTTGTGGAGTCTGCATTAAATTAGTTGCCTTCTTAATATCAAGGGTTGCTGTACTGACTTGGCCAATTTGTTGGGTAAGCTGTGTCACTGAACCAACCATGCTTTCTTCTTTTTTTGACCCTTGTAGGGCAATCCCAACAACCTGATCCTCAAGACGAGAATTACTTCTGATCACACTCTGAGAATATCTGTCCTCTGCCTTTGACACCTTATAAGCTGATTCTTGAACATTAATTTCTCCATCAGATAGCCTCTGGGTCGATGACTCAAGAGATACTTGTGGCTGTAATACCTGTAACTCCTGCATTGGAAAATCCTCTTCTTGCTTTGAAGATGTATACACATTTGAGTCGAGTTTTCTTTCGGCATAAGACTTTGGATCAGGGGAAGGTATGTTGTTCTGTAATGTCTGACAGTGAGTAGAGGACGCAAAAGATGACGACTGGACAGCAGGCAAAAACTTTTGGGACTGGGGAGAGGATGACCCTTGAGTCTGAGCATTTTGGGAAGAATGCATAGAAATATAATTCTGGGTTGGGCTAGAATCTGACAAATTTTGAGCCCGAGAGGTGGAAGAATAAGAAAGAGAAGGGGCTGTTAATGTTAGGGACTGCCCTGAAGCATAGCTTTCTGAAGGACTAACAACTGGCAACACTTGTGACTGAGATGAATAACTAACCTGTGTCTGGCTGACTGGTGACAAACCCTGAGAATGACTAGATGAGTAACTTTGAGACTGACTAACTGAAGACAGATCTCTCGTCTGAGCAGGGTAGTTCTCATTTGTAACTGAAGATAATACTTCCTGTTGATTAGAAGAATAGTTAAGGGTCTGATTTTCAGAAGTTATAGTCTGAGACGCTCCAGAAAACGTCAATGTTTTGTATAAGGATGGCAACTTCTCCACTTTGCTGGACCTATAAACCTGTGAATGAACAATAGATGGCACACTGTGTGACTGGCCTAAACCGTAATTCTGGGACTGACTGACTGATAAAAGGCTCGGCAGCTGCGCTGTAGAATAAATCTGTGCTTGGCCCGATATTACCGAACTCTGATTATGTAAAGGTTTGGAATAGCTTAATGTTTGCACAGGAGGAATTATACTTTGAGGTTTGGGGGTCTTAGTTGACGTTAGTGGTTGTTTTGTAGAACAGCTTTTTCCTTTCGTAGAAGGAGGAAACCCTGATGATGGAATTGCAGATGAGTAAGACTGAGCAAGTTCCACTGACACCTGGGAGGTCTTCTGCTGTAGTCCTCCATTGCTCACCTGAGTAGAATCTCCAATTGGGCTACAGGATAAAGATGACTGCCTGCTTGTTTCCTGAAAATTAACAACACTTGCATTTGATAGATAGCTATGTAAGGAATGCTGTGAACCAGTCAGTTGTGCCTGAATAGACTGGGTACCTGAAGGCCGCTGATGGTGTTTAATAACACTACATTCTCGAAGGAGAGCTCTTTCAATGGCAGCAGTAGAACTAGTAAAGAGAGCTGAGCTGTAGGCTTGAGGACTCTGCTGGGCTCCCCCAAGTGCTGAAGGCAACAAACTAAATTGAGGTTGTAAAAGATGGGGTGCAGACTCTTGAGCGGAGCGATATGTTGAAGACTGAGGTGGTATGCTGTTGCTTAACGCAGAACTGCCCAGGCGCTCAAATGCCAAAGCAGTCGGAACAGTTCCCTGGGAAGTCTTGATTTGTAGCAAAGGGTCATGAGGATTTAAAATTCCATTTGATGTAGTGTTAAAAGATGAATCCTGAAGCACCAAAGGTGAGGTGGTAGCAAAGTTCCTATTGCTGAAGGTGGTGGGATGCTGATAAGCAGAGAGGGCAGAGGGTGGAAGTGTTCCAGTGGTTGGCAAAGATCCAGTAACAAACAGCTCAGTTGCTGCTGAGGAATGCATACCTAGGAAGGGAAGACATAAAAAACTTTACGCAATTACAGCACAAATACACACACACACACACACACACACACACAGTGTCTTCATAGTAGAGACTTACATAACCCATTAAAGATTAGAGATCTTTAAAAAATTATTTATTATTTATTTGACAGATAGGGATCACAAGTAGGCAGAGAGAGAGAGAGAGGGAAGCAGGCTCCCCGCTGAGCAGAGAGCCAGACATGGGGCTCGATCCCAGGACCCTGAGATCATGACCCGAGCCGAAGGCAGAGGCTTAACCCACTGAGCCACCCAGGTGCCCCAAAGATTAGAGATTTTAACCCATTAAAATCTCTAAGACTGAAAAGCCTGACAAATTAGTTCTGCATGTAAATCTCAAAAATTACATTTCAAAAACAAATAGCTTTCTTTTTTTTTATTTTTATTTTTGAGAGGGACAGTGTATGTGTGTGTGCCAGAGGGGTGCAGAGGGAATCTCTCTCTTTTTTTTTTAAAGATTTATTTATTTTGGGGGCGCCTGGGTGGCTCAGTTGTTAAATGTCTGCCTTTGGCTCAGGTCATGGTCCCAGGGTCCTGCAAACAAGCCCTGCATTGGGCTCCCTGTTTCTCCCTCTCCCACTCCTCCTGCTTGAGTTCCCTCTCTTCTGTGTGCGTCTTTCTCTCTCTGTCAAGTAAAAAAATAAATAAAATCTTAAAAAAAGAGAAGGATTTATTTATTTGAGAGAGAGAAACTGTGTAAGTGCAGGGGGGGAGGGCTAGAGGGGGAGAGAGAGAGAGCCCCAAGTAGACTCTGCCCTAAGCATGGAATACAATGTGGGACTCAATCTCATGACCCTGAAATCACGACCTGAGCCGAAACCAAGAGTTGGTTGCTTAACTGAATGAGCCACCCACGTGCTCAAAACAGGTAGCTTTCTTAAAGAAAAAACAAAATTACAAAGGTATTAGCAATTCCTATCTATAGTTGTTCTATAAATGAGTTTATATATGTTAGATAAGGTCATCTGAAAATTAAGAAAACAATAAAAATGTACATAATCTCTAATGACTAATTTACCCTGAAATCTCAGTGCAATAGCAACAGACAAGCTGAAATGTCCATAACACCCAAACTGCTTGGGACGCTTGGGACGCTTGGGTGGCTCAGTGGGTTAAGCCTCTGCTTTCGGCTCGGGTTATGATCTCAAGGTCCTGGGATCGAGTCCCACATTGGGCTCCTTGCTCAGCGGGAAGCCTACTTTCCCCTCTCTTCTCCCTGCCTACTTGTGATCTCTCTCTTTCTCTCTGTCAAATAAAATCTTAAAAAAAAAAAAATCCAAACTGCTTACATTTAACATGATAAATAAATCTAAAAATTAACAGTAAGATGAACACTGTGAAGTTTCTTTTTATCAAAATATATACATTTTGGAGGCCCCAGGTGGCTCAGTTGGTTAGGCATCCAACTTGATTTTGGCTCAGGTCATGATCTCAGGGTTGTGGAACTGAGCCTTGCGACAGGCTCCTTGATCAGCAGTAAGTCTGCTGGATATTCTCTCCTGCCCTCTTTCTCTGACTTCCCCGTCACCGAATGCACTCTTTCTCTAATAAATCAAACTCTTAAATACATACACACACTTAAAAATATCTTGGATTTCAAGTTTTGGCTTCCTAGGAACACATTCCAACGATAATAGAAGTACGCTTATCATAAAAGGCTGATCAGAAATTAGTATTGCCAAGAAGAGATTTATTAACACTTCAGGAAAGCATTTTAGCCACATGTAGCAAAAGTTAACATTTACCCTTATGATCTAAAAGTTCTACTTCTAGAAATTTATTCTACGGAACTAAGTGGACACAAAGATATGTGTACACACAAATACTCTTTATAGTTATTGTGTATGCTAATATGTAGAAACCCAAATGTCCATCAGCACAAGAATGACCAAATAATTATGGCATAATTGATTAATACTATTGCTATAAATACTGATTAAGTGGGTATGTATATTTTAATACACAAAGATATCAAACAGGAGTAAATATCAACTGTTAACGCCTCTCTATAAAAGTGGAACTATTATAAGGAACTATCACCTTCCCTTTCATAGGCCTTTTTACTGTTTACATGTTTTTTTTAGTGAACTGTCATTAAAATCCTTTTATTTAGAAAAATAGGGGAAAAAAAAGATTCTCTGGTCCTTTCCAAAACCTTCTTCTATCACTTCTTCCCATTAAATGTCAAAAAAGCATTAGTACTATGAAGACAGAAAATAATACAGTTAAACTTGAAAGAATGAATAACATTTAAAATATGTTTAAAATAATATAATCATAGAAATTGGAATAGAAAGTCTAACTAAATATATATAATGTGCAATTATTTCAGGAAGCAAAAAAATGAAACTACTTTGTTTTATAATATTCTCTTTTATGTCACACTAAAACATTAACGATCTCCTTGGAAGCAGGAAAAAACATTGCTAAAGCATACCGAAAAGCTCTATTAATGGAATTTATAACAATGATAAAGTATTATTTCCTATCACTAAAACTTTAAAATACCTCCTCAAATATGCTATGATATTTCTCATTCTTTAAAAGAAAACCTTACAATAAAGCCACCTAACTTCCCTGTCATCCTGAAAAAAGTAAAAACATATACAAATAATTCTGGGGGAGAAATACTTGAAAAATGGAATGTATATGTAAATAGGGAAAATACAGTAATATCAGCCTATAATGGCCTTTACTAAATAGTGACATTATCCATTCAATTCTGGGTAACTTCACATAACTCTAGTGATAAAATCAGTCCCAAGATTGTTTTTTACTATACTTCCTACTCAGCCTGAAGTCACAAAGATAAATGAATTTATTCGCCATTAAAACAAAAAAGATGAGTATGTGAGGTGATTGTTGTGTTAATTCACCAGATGGAGGCGGGCTCCTTTCACAATGTAATACACAGCAAGTCACCACAATGCATACTTTAAACATCTTATAATTTTATATGTCAATTAGACCTCAATAGAGCTGAAATGGAAAAATAAAAGAAACTGAATATTTGCTTCTATTAAGTAGCCAAGTAACCACTTAAATTACCGGGTTGAAGCCTCTGCCTTCGGCTCGGGTCATGATCCCAGGGTCCTGGGATCGAGCCCCACATCGGGCTCTCTGCTCAGTGGGGAGCCTGCTTCCCTCTCTCTCTCTGCCTGCCTCTCTGCCTACTTGTGGTCTCTGTCAAGTAAATAAATAAAATCTTAAAAAAAAATTATCAGATAAGAACTTTATATCTAGGGTTTATATATAATTATTACCTTCTTCAACTTGTTAGTTTTTTTTTTTTTTTAAAGATTTTGTTTATTTATTTGATAGAGAGAGAGATCACAAGTAGCAGAGGCAGGCAGAGAGAGAGAGCAGGGAAGTAGGCTCTCTATTGAGCAGAGAGCCCGATGTGGGGCTGGATCCCAGGACCCTGAGATCATGACCTGAGCCAAAAGCAGAGGCTTAATTAACCTACTGAGCCACCCAGTCACCCCCAACTTGTTAGGTTTCATCAGAGTGATAAACTGGAATTTTGTCCAATGTAAAACTGTGACAAATTCTAGGTTTTAAAGTTCACTTCTCAGCCACTATACAGTGAAAAGGCCATAAGAAGTGTATTTTTATCAGTATTTCTTCTGGATTTAAAAATTCTGAAAACAAAGAATCACCTGTCTGCCAGGATGGAGCCCTGAATTGTGGTAAAAGAGTAGTTCCTGAAGAAGCAGCCTGAGCAGTTCGGGATTCAACAGCAGAGAGAAAATTCATCACTGAAGATTCTTTAGTGTTAGCGCTGGCACTGTTCACACTAGTATCAAATATTCCAGAGAGACCTACATTTGAAGACAAAATATATCATCAAGTAAAAATACGTATTAATTCAAGTTATTATCTCTTATTTTAAAAAGAATTGCAGAAATCTGAGGCCAAAAGCTCTACAATCCTAAATTGTTTTGAAATAGCAAACAGATACTAGTTTGACCAAGTACAGTCACAATTTAAAATCCACAAAGATCTATGAAAAAAGATCTCCACACTAATTATGTAGATATCTCTATCAGTAAAAGACAAAGCTTTTGATTTCATTTTCATTTTCACTTTTCCCACGGCTCCGTTATGTCCTGCTCACATTCCTAACCCAATATGTGAAAACTGATTTTTCTTCTTAGTCACTAAATGTACCCAGATTCATTTTATAAGAGCATTTTTACCAGTTGGCTGAGGTGTGGTAGCATATCCAGGAAGCTGATGAGGGGCCGCAAAAGTCGGTCTCTGAAGGAGATCTGCCTCAGAGTGTGAGGGATGTCCTTCTTCATAGCTTAAACTAAAGGATAACAAAAAATAAGTGACTGAAAACACGGAGCTCGAACAATAGTATCAAAATATCTCTAGGAGAGCAATTATCTAAAGTAGTGGAAGACCTGGCTTCCACTAAATTCCTGACCTACACATCAATAGAGCAAACAGAGTCTGACAACACTGTCAAAATGAGGAAAATATATTGACGATATACTAGGAAGAGAAAGTATTTTCCTTAATTCAACTTTACTTCCTTTAACTGGGAGAGAAGTGACAGGGTATAGTGTGAAGAGCAGTATCGTGGAAAACAGGATAGCTGAGTTCACTGTTGGAGTTCTACCACGGGCTTCCGGTGTGATTTCAGTAAGAGATTTAATTAATGGCAGACTAAATTTCTTATCTGTGTGAATGAAGAACTAGACAAGATAATCTCTTAAGTCCCTCTAATTCTAACATTCTGTGGAGTATCAGATAACATGAATTAATTGATAATTAAAATAACTCACCTAGAAAATTTCAACCTTGGACATTTTTTTTTTTTTAAGATTTTATTTATTTATTTCAGAGAGAGAGAGAGTGAGAGAGAGCATGAGAGGAGAGAAGGTCAGAGGGAGAAGCAGACTCCCCATGGAGCTGGGAGCCTGATGTGGGACTTGATCCCGGGACTCCGGGATCATGACCTGAGCTGAAGGCAGCCGCTCAACCAACTGAGCCACCC
Source organism: Taxidea taxus jeffersonii (assembly GCA_003697995.1). Classification (NCBI taxonomy): domain Eukaryota; kingdom Metazoa; phylum Chordata; class Mammalia; order Carnivora; family Mustelidae; genus Taxidea; species Taxidea taxus. The sequence continues at coordinate 19,229 of ML109812.1, read as the reverse complement.
AGGCGCCCTCAACCTTGGACATTTTGAGAGTAATTCAGAACAAGGTATTTTTTCTGCCCTTGATATTTACTTTGACTATTTTAAACCCACAGAAAAATTGAAATAGTCTTACATCCATTACTTAAGACTCAATAATCTTAATTAACATTGTGTTATCTGCATTTTATTTTTCTTTATACACAGATATAAACACACTTTTTTTTATTAAACCACTTGAAAATAACTTGCAGACATGACACTGCATCTTTAAATACTTCAGCTATATCTCCTAGGAATTAAGCATTCTTCTAGACAGCCAATAATCATTAATAGACATGAGGTCATATTCCAATTTCTCAGTTGTTGCCAAAATGTATGGGATTTTAAAGCTCCTTCTATGTAGAATCCAATAAAAATTCAAGAACTGCCCTTGGTTATGTCTCTAGATTGAGAACAGTGCCTCTATTCCCAGGTCCCTTTTGTCTTGATTTCATGGCACAGACTTGTTGTTGTTGAGGAATCCAAGTTAGGGGGATGTAGACTATCCCAAATTCTGGGTCTGTCTGACTGATTCCTCATTAAAAATACACGAGTGAGATTTTATACTTCTTACTGCACCATGTAAGGACAGCTGTCTGTCTGTCTCATGACTGGTGATGCTAAACTTGAAGGGGTTAAGGCACATCTGTCAGATGTCTCCATGTTGTTATTTTTTATCCTTTGAAATGCGATTGTGGGGTGTTACTTTAAGACTGTAACTATCTTATGCCCTACAGCCAAAGGTTTCAGACATCATCTACTAATTATCACACTGGAGACTGGAAATGGTAGCTTTCTAATTACATCATTCTTTTAATATTTAAAAGGTAGTCTTCTACTTCTTTTTTTTTTTTTAAAGATTTTATTTATTTATTTGATAGACAGAGATCACACAAGTAGGCAGAGAGGGGAGGGGAGAAGCAGGCTCCCTGCCGAGCAGAGAGCCCGATGCGGAACTCGATCCCAGGACGTTGGGATCATGACCCGAGCTGAAGGCAGCGGCTTAACCCACTGAGCCACCCAGGCGTCCCAAAGGTAGCCTTCTTCTATAAAATTAAAAAAAAAAGAGCTTTCTCCTTTTTCTTTCTCTCATACACATGATACACTTAAATTCTCATATTTTTCAAAAATGCATAGATCTTACACTCAAAAATATACCACTGCAGACTTGAAAACTGAAGTAGAGATGACATATAATATTAGTTTCAGGTGTACAACACAGTGATTCAACAATTATACACATTATGAAATGTTTACCATGACAGATGTAGTTACCATCTGTCACCATACAATGTTATTACAGTATTATTGACTATATTCCCTGCTAGGAACATTTGTATACAAGTCTTCCATGGACGTATGTTTTCATTTCTCTTCAGTTAAATATCTAGGAGTGGAATTACAGGGTCATAAAATAGGTGCATGTACCATTTTACATTACCATCAATAATGAATCAACATTTCATTTTTGCTTTACATCCTTGTTGTGACATGATGTTTTCAGTCTTCCTTTTTAAAAAAGATTTATTCATTTATTTGAGAGAGAAGGAGAGAATGAATGGGAGGGGCAGAGAGAGAGGGAGAATCTCAAGCTGACTCTGTGCTCAGAATGGAGCCCAATACAGGGTTCAATCTCATGACCCTGAGATCACGATCTGAGCCAACACCAAGAGTCAGCCACTTAACCGAATGCACCACCCAGGCGCTCCATCAGTCTTTTTAATTTTAGCAATTCTAGGTAGATATAGTGGTATCTCATCGTGGTTTAATTTGCATGTTTTTATCTGCCAACAGGCTATTCTTTCAGCTCCTCTGGTGAAGTTTGTTCCAATTTTTTGCCTTTAAAAAAAGCAGGTTTAGTTAGCTCTCCTATTGGACTGTAAGAGTTTTTCTTATATTCTGGATCCACATTTTTTTGTCAGATATACGTACTGTGAATGTTTCCTTCCAATCTAATAAGTTGCTTTTTTATTTTTTAGTGTCTTTAAACAAAAAGCTTTCATCAGTTTTATTGTGGTAAGAGCATTTAAGATGAGATCTCCCCACTTAACAAAGCATGGGATACATTAGGGTGTCACCGGCAAGATATCCTATAGCCGATCTCTAGAGCTTATTCATGTTAAATAACTGAAACTTTGTATCTTTTGAACAACTCCCCATCTCCCCCTTCCCCTAGCCTCTGGCAACCACCATCCCACTCTCTGCTTCTGAGTTTGACTAACAAGGTTTTAATTTTTAATCAACCTGATTCTATTTTTTCCTACAAAGTCAGTACTTCTATTATTTATTTATTTGACAGAGATCACAAGCAGGCAGAGAGAGAGGCGGAAGCAGGCTCCCCGCTGAGCAGAGAGCCCTATGCGGGGCTCGATCCCAGGACCCTGGGATCATGACCTGAGCCGAAGGCAGAGGCTTTAACCCACTGAGGTACCCAGGCGCCCCTAAAGTCAGTAGTTTTAGTGTCACTAATATATCTACCTACATTTTCTTTAGTTTTAACATTTTAACTTTTATGTTTAGATCTATAAGTTTTGTGAGATAAGGGTAAAGATTCATTTCTTAAACTTCAAAAATTAAGGCATAATTTGTATACAATAAAATTCACTGTTTCTAGTTTGGCCAAGTACATAAACACTGCAAAAACTAAGGGAGAGAACAGTCGCATCATTACAAAAGATTCCCTCCATGCCCCTCGGTAGTGAACTCTTCCTACCATCTCCCAAGGATCTATTCTCTGTCCTTACAGTTTTGCCTTTTCTAAAATGTCAAATGAATATAATCATTTAATATGTAGCCTTTTATATCAGGCTACTTTCAATTAGCTTAATGTCTGAGATTCATCCATGTTTTTATTTATTTATTTGACAGAGAGAGATCACAAGTAGGCAGAGAGGCAGACAGAGAGAGAGGAGGAAGCAGGCTCCTTGCTGAGCAGAGAGCCCGATGCGAGGCTCGATCCCAGGACCCTGGAATCATGACCTGAGCCGAAGGCAGAGGCTTTAACCCACTGAGCCACCCAGGCGCCCCCATGTTTTTATTTATATCAGTAATTTATTACATTTCATAGCTGAGCAGCATTCTGTTATATGGATGCATCAGAGGTTAGTGCTTGTTTTAAATCCATTAACAGTTTAAGGATCTTCGGGTTCTTTCCTTTTTTTTTTTTCCCAATTATGAATAAAGGTGCCATAAACCTGTGCATAAGTTTCTGTGTGAACATAAGGTTTCATTTCACTTGACCTAATATATGGCGGGGGGGTGGCTGAGTTACTTGGTAATGTTGAACTTTAGAGAAACTGCCTATTTTCCAAAGTGGCTATCCCTTTTGCATTCATCTAGTAATGTATGTGTGGTCTAGTGACTGCATCCTCACTGGCACTAAGTATTTCCAATATGTAAGTTGTTTCTTTCCTTTTTAAAAATTTTAACCACTCTAATTAGTGTGCAGTGGTACTCATTGTGTTTTTTCCCAACATTTATTTGAGGGGGAAGGGGCAGAGAGAGAGAGAGAGAGAGAGAATCCTAGGCAGACTCCATGCTGAATGCAGGGCTCCATGGCTCAATCTCACAACCCTGAGATCATGACCTGAGCCAAAACCAAGAGTCAGCTGCTCAACTGACTGTACCCCCCAGGTGCCTTCTTCATTGTGGTTTAATCTGGATTTCCTTAAGAAATAACAATGACGAGCATCATTTGCTTGTCTACCATGCAGAAATCTTCTTTGGTGAAATACTCAAATAAATACTTTTTCCATTTAGGTCTATGAATAATTTGGAATTAATTTTTTGTACATGGTATCAGGTAAGACTTGGGATTCATTTTTAAAAAATTTGGGTATGCAATTGTCCCAGTATTATATTTTGAAAAAACGATTTTTCACCTATTAAAGTGCCATGGCATCTTTAAAAAAAACCAATTAGCCATATATTTGTGGTTCTTTTAACTATTTTGCTACATTAATATGTCTGTTCTTAGGCCAGTAACACATAGCCTGATAAATGACTCATTCAGGTTGTACAAAACTTCCAATTTTGTTCTTCAAAATTATTTTGGCTATGCCAGGTATACTCATACAAATTTTACAGACAGCTTGTCAATTTCTATAAAAAACATTGCACTGAATCTATACATCAATTTAGGGAAAACTACCACTTTAAAAGTACTGAGGGTTCTAATCCATGAGTATGTCTATTTATTTAGGTCTTTAATTTCTCTCAGCAGTCTTTTATAAATTTTAGTGCATAACTCTTGCTAGTATTTTGTTAAATTTATCCCTAAGTTTCTCATTTTTCTTATTTTGTTCTAAATGTTTTTTTAGCTGCAGCTTTATTGATATGTCATTCACATACCTTAAAGGTCATCATTTTAAAGTGTACAAATCAGTGCATTTTTAGAATACTCAGAGTTATGCAACCAGGACCATAACTTAATTTTAGAACATTCTCATTGCCTCAAAAATAAACCTGTACCCATTAATATCACTCTGCATAGCCCCCTCCATCCAGCCCCAGGCAATCACTAATCTACTTTCTGTCCCTGTATTTACCGACTCAAAACATTTCACAAAAATGAAATCATATTATGTGGGCCTTTTGTGACTTTGTTCACTTAGTTTAACATTTGCAGGGTTCATCCATGTTAGAAAATGGATATAACAGTACTTCATTCCATCTTATGGCTGAATAATATCCCACTGTATAGATAGATATACATATATTTTGTTTAGCCATTTATAATTTGATGGACATTTGGGTTGTTTCCACTGTTTGGCTATTATGAATTATGCCGCTAGAACATAAGTGAACAAGTTTTTCTGTGCATGTATGTTTTCTCTTAGGTAGATACCTAGGAGTGTAATTCTTTATCATATGACAACTCAAACTTGTTCAACATTTTGAAGAATGGTCAACAAAATGACTGTACCATTTTACGTTCCCACAAGCAATGGTTAAGGGTTTCAATTTCCCAACAACTTCACTCATACTTCTTATAGCATGTGTTTTTATTATAACAGCCATCCTAGTAGGTATGAAATGGTACCTCATTTTGGCTTTGATTTGCATTTACCTAATGATGTTGAACATTTTTTTTTTTTTTTTTTTAAGATTTATTTGTTTGTGGTGGTGCCTGGGTGGTTCAGTTGGTTAAGAATCTATCTTTGATCTTTGGCTCAGATCATGATCCCAAGGTCCTGCCATCAAGTCCCCCATCAGCCTTCCTGCTCAGCGGGGAGCCTGCTTCTCCTCTCCCTTTGCCTGCCATTCCCTGCTTACACACTCTCTCTGTCAAATAAATACAATTTTTAAAAAAAAAATTATTTGAGAAAGAGAGAGAACATGTAAGGGACAGGAGGAGAAAATTTTCAAGCAGACCCCTGCCAAATAGGAAACCCAATGGAGGGCTCAATACCATGAACCCGAGATCATGACCTGAGCACCATAAACAGTTGGACACCTGAACCGACTAAGCCACCCAGACACCCACATTTTGAATTAATTGTTGTACATAGTGTAAGGTAGGAGTCTAACTTTATTCTTTTGCTACTTATTTTGAATATAATCTGAAATTCTTTAATAAAAAAACAAATACCCAGATGTTGCTTTTAAAATATTCCTACCATTTTATCTACTTTTCAAATTATCATAGCAATCACATGCTTTATATTAAAACATTTTAGGGGTGCCTGTGTGGCTCAGGTGGGTTAAGCATCTGCCTTTGGCTCAGGTTGTGATCCCAGGGTCCTGGGATAGAGCCCTGTGTTGGGCTTTGGGCTCAGCAGGTAGTCTGCCTCTCCCTTTCCCTCTGTCCCTCCCCCTTTGTGTGCTCTTTCTCTCAAATAAAATCTTTTAAAAAAATTAAAAAGTAGGGGTGCCTGGGAGGCTCAGTGGATTAGGCCTCTGCTTTTGGCTCAGGTCATGATCCCAGGGCTCTCTGCTCAGCAGGGGGCCTGCTTCCCCATCCCCCTCTGCCTGCTTCTCTGCCTATTTGTGATCTCTGTCAAATAAATAAAATCTTTAAAAAAATTAAAAGTAAAAAGTAAAACAATCCATACACATATATTTCCTTGTTCTGTCAGGTGACAGAGCCTAGAAGTGAAGACTCCCCAATTGCCAAGAGCATACTTCTTTCCCAGATAAGCGTTCCTAATACCATACTTCAAGAAAAAGGAAGCAGTGCTCCTTGAAGAAATAGGTCATTCTCATACTGGGGCAGGAAATAGAGAAGATATGAATCTGGAGCATCCTATAGTACCAGAAAGTAAGAAAGTGCTCAGGGGAAAAAAAACAAAAAAGACAGATAGATGGGGGAAAACCCCTACATTTACAAGGGCATGTCAAGGAGTTAAAAAAAAAAAAATAATAATAATAATAATAAAAACAACAATGGCATGTCAAGGGGACAGAGAAGCCAACTGGAAGAGCTCCTAATGGCCAAAGCTGGAAAATTTTAACCCTTATAAAAATCTGATAGTCGGGGCGCCTGGGTGGCTCAGTGGATTAAAGCCTCTGCCTTCGGCTCAGGTCATGATCCCAGGGTCCTGGGATCAAGCCCCACATAGGGCTCTCTGCTCAGCAGGGAACCTGCTTCCTCCTCTCTCTCTCTCTCTGCCTGCTTCTCTGCCTACTTGTGATCTCCATCTGTCAAATAAATAAATAAAATCTTTAAAAAAAAAATTTTTTTTTTTAAATCATAGTCACTGGGGTTTGTTGACATGATTATTTTTTAAAATTGTTTTTAAAAGTTTACTTTATGGTTTTGGGGGGTTTTGTTTGTTTGTTTTTAATACTAATCTCTACACCCAATGTGGGGCTAGAACTCATAACCCCAAGATTAAGAGTCACTTGCTTGGGTGCCTGAGTGGCTCAGTTGGTTGGGTGTCCAAGTCCTGATTTTGGCTCAGGTCATGGCCTCAGGGTCCAGGATTGAGCCCAGTGGTATGCTCCACATCTTCGCAGGGAGTCCGCTTGTGGAATCTCTCCATCTGCCCCTCCTCCACTCATGTTCACATTCTCTCTCTCTAAAAAATGAATAATCTTAAAAAAAAGTCACACAGTCTTCCAACTGAGCCAGCCAGGTGCCATGACATTGTTTATTTTTTTAAACAAAATCCAGATTTTTAAAGTTTATTTATTTATTTTTAAATTTTATTTATCTATTTGACAGAGAGAGACAGAGAGAAAGGGAACACAAGCAGGGGGAGTGGGAGAGGGAGAAGCAGGCCTCCTGCCAAGCAGGGAGCTCAACGCAGGGCTCAATTCCAGGAAGCCAGGACCATGACCTGAGCCAAAGGCAGATGCCCAATGACTGAGTTAAAAAAAAAGTTAAAAAAAATTTTTTTTGAGATTTTTAAAAGTAATCTCTATGCCTCATGTAGGGCTTGAATTCATGACTCCAACTCCAAGATCAAGAGTCACATGCTCTACTGACTCAACCAGCCAGAGCCCCACAAAAGCCAACTTAAAAAAAAGAGAGAAAAGATTATCCTGGGAAAAAAAAAATATCGAAACATGGTCAACAAATTCCCGGATTTGAGCCAATGTAAGATCTCCTTTGAATAAATGTTCATTTATTTAATATAGGACCTACCCTGCTATAGTCCATCCTAGCCTCCAAAGGCCTGGATGGGTGGTAGGGACAAGGACAGAGAACTTATACTATCCCCATAACATACTCCAAAGATTACAGGAGCTAAAGGCCTAGAGAAGAGGATGGAGCCAAGAGATAAGAGACAATTGTTTTAATCTTCATATTCCCAGCCTAGCATAAAACTGTAATCTTCTATCCCTTCTCCACACACTCAAAGTAGCGTAGATTCTGTACCGAAGATAAGAAGGATAAGGATTTTGCAGGGGGTAATATCATCTTCCTTCAGTTGCTGTCACTTAAATGCCAAATAAAAAAAACCAGATATTTTCCTAAAAATTAAAACGAACCAAAAGATTAACTATGCAGTTACTACCCTCTACCTTAAGTCTGAACATTTTCTCCCTAAGCTTCTTAATTTTTAATTTTTGCTTATTTTTTTGAGGGGGGAGAGAGACAGAAGAGGGGGGAAGAGGTAGAGGAGAGAGAATCTCAAGTAGGCCCCACTCCCAGCGCCCAGTCCCATGCAGGCCTCCGTCTCATGACCCTGAGATCACGACCCGAGCCAAAACCAAGAGTCAGACACTTAAATGACTAAGCCACCATGTGCCCCTACACTTCTGAATTTTAATCTAATATGTCTAGCAAAGAAAATTAAGTTTTAAGGCAGATGAGAAACTGGAGACAAAAAAATCTCAGTGAAATTACAGTTTGTGCAGTGAGGTAAACGATCATAAGAAAAAAAAATGCTTTTGAATATATTACTGAGAATAAGCTATCTTATGGTTTACATCCTGATAGTCATAACATACAAATCTACTCCTTGGGTAGCATACTCTATGCCCATGGTAGTTAAGAAACACATTCCAAGTTTTAAAATCAATTAGCAAAAGTTCCATGAAATATGTTAAATCCCAGGGAGACAAGCCAGTACTTGCATACAAGTAATAAGTTACTTAAGCACTGAATGAATGGTTTTGCCTTATGTAGTCCTATTTATTTTTTAAAGATTTATTTATTTATTTTAGAGAGAGAGCACATGGTGGGGAAGGTTAGAGGAAGAGGTGGAGAGTGCACTGAGCAGGGAGCCCAACACAAGGCTTGATCCCAGGACCCTGAGATCATCAGGAGCTGAGCCAAACCAAGAGTCAGATGCTCAATGGACTGTACCAACAGGCACCACACCTTAAGTAGTCTTATTACTCTCTTATCTGTGTTAAAAAAATGTGGCCACTGAAGATATAGATATGCTGGTATAATAAAAACAAAATTCTCTTTAAGCTTTAAAAATATGGTTTTAAATTTTTCATAGTTGAGAAACATAAAAACCCTGGATTGGAAGTTAGGAGGCCCCAATTTTAGTTCTGATTCTGCAAACAACATTAGAAGACCTTCAGTAAAACGTAATCTTGCAGAGTCTACATTTTTCTATTTATGAAGCGTAATGTTCTTTGTATTAACTTATATTATGAGCCAAGTTAAATATTTTTACCTCATCTATCATACAGTATTCTTTACCATAAAATCTGTTTTCAAAATTGAGTACAGAGATAAATCATATGGAGTTCAGGTAATTAACTTTGTCTGTGGAACTCTAGCACGACTGTCCCACTCATACCCAATGTCAAGTATTTTATAAATACTTTATTTTAGCTAATCAGAGTCTGAGAATTAAAAACAAAAACATGAAGTACAAGAATAATCAGCCCCTGAGTGGCTCAGTTGGTTAGGCGTCTGACTCTTGATCTCAGCTCAGGTCTTTTCTTTTCTTTGAAAGAGAGAGAGAGCATGCACATGCATGCAGAGGGGGTGGACAACGATGTAGAGAAACTAGAACCCTCATATGTTGCTGGTGGGAATGGTAAAATGGTGTGGCCACTTTGGAAAACAATTTATCAGTTCTTCAAAATGTTACACACAGAACTACCGTAAAGACTCAACAATTCCACTGCTAGGTATCTGCCGAAGGAGAATGAAACATATGTTCAAATACTTTTATGCAAATGTTCACAGCAGCATTATCTGCAAAAGCCAAAAAGTGAAAACAACCAAATATACACCAACTAGTGAATGGATAAACAAAAGGAGTCCATCTGTGCAGAGGAATATTACTCTGCTACAAGCACTTACAGCACTGATACACGCTATAACATGGACAATTCTCTGAAACATCATGCTTAGTCACAAAATCCAAACACAAAAGAACAGGCATTCTATTATTCCACTTATAGGAAATGCCCAGAAAAGGCAACTCTAAAGAGACATAATATAGATGAATCCCCAGGGCTAGGGGTGAGAATGAGGAGTGATTAAAATGGCACAAGGTTTCTTTCTGAGGTAACGAGGTTTGAAGATTAGATGGTGATGATACTGTGGTGATGTAAATGTACTAAAAATCACTGTCCACAAAACAGGAGAATTTTATGGTGTGTAAATTAAATCTCAATAATGCAGTTAATTAAAAAAAAAAGCTGGAAGAATCGAAGGGCTTAGATTCGCTATCTCTAAGGAAAACTTGGGCAAGCATAGCTTCTTTGAGACTTCATTTGCTCATCTGTAAATGAGCACAGGTAACTGCTATTCACTGTATCACATAGGCTCTTTAGGGCCACTAGAAGTGGGTTCTGCAGAACATCAGAAGGCAGAAGAGAAGAGCCCAAGTATTATTTGTCCAATCTCTCCATCACAACCACGATTCCAGCCAAGCCGCATCCCTCTACAACCATAGCTTCTTCTGGCTCCAATAACTTGTAAGCCCCGCCCCTTCTTGGTCCTGGACGTGGCTTCACACAGCTACAACTCATTTAAAGTCTCATTATTCTTTTCTGGTTCCCTTAACCCTGCCTCCAGCTATAAAACTAAGCCCCTCATTAAAATGAATCAAGTGAATCAAAGGAATGAAATTATGTTTCAAGCAGAGCCCTTAACTTATAATTAGTGTAAAGGAAGTACAATTGGTACTTTGTACCAACAAGTTATTGTTAAAACAAGTATGATTTCTTGAGATAAGTAAATTTGTCTTAACTGTTCCATATAGCTTTAATGATCTTTACCAAAAAAAATCCCATTTTATACAAATGATACACTAAAGTTGGTTAAACAGGTGTTTTTCTTTTCACTGAGAAGATGAAATGAAGACTAGTATGGTATTTCCTGCCCAGTGGTGTGGTAGAGCCTATTCAAAATCAGTCTATCAGTTCCAAACATTATTCACATAAAAAGAGACAGATTTTGGCATTTGTAACAGATGCCCAAGGAAAATGATGCCAAAGTCAAGGCTATGAAGAGTTTCCGTCTGTTGTTCTGTCAGGAAATAAATGAAATGTGATGGTGATGTGGCATATGCTTGGCTATGTTCATAACAAGAGACACCAAGGCCTGGGTTGGACACAATTCCAAAATTCCATTTTATCATTTTCCTTTTTATTTCTGTCATCACCTGCATTACTGACCTTTCCTTTGAACAAAGACAAAATTTTCAGATCTAACTTTTCCCATCTCCAATATTTTCCTGCAACATTTTCTTTTAGAAGAAATACATCTGTATAGCTACATGAAAAAGAATGAAACTGGACCACTTTCTTAGGTTATACATAAAAATAAACTCAAATATATTAACAACCTAAATATTAAGACACGAAACCATAAAACGCCTGAAAGAAAACAAAGGCAGTAAACTACTGGACATCAGCCTTAGCAATGGAAACAAAAGCAAAAATAAACAACTGGGACTATATCAAACTAGTAAGCTTTTGCACAGCAAAGGAAATGATCAACAAAACAAAAAGGCAACTTATTGACTTAGAAGATATCTGCAAATGACATATCCAATAAGGGATTAATACCCAAAATATATAAAGAACTCATAAACTCAACACCAAAAAAAATAAATAAATAAAAATAAAAATCAATGAACAGAGGACCTGAATAGACACTTTCCCAAAGAAGACATATTAATAGCCAACAGACATATGAAAAGATGTTCCACATCACTAATCATCAGGGAAATGCATACCAAAATCACAATGAAATTGTCACCTCACACCAGTCAAGATGGCTAGAATTAAAAAGACAAGAACTGAGGGGGGCGGGAGAGAAGGGGTGTCGGGAGAGGGTGGTGGGGTTACATTTTATGTTTATAAAAAAATAAAAAGACAAGAAATAACCGATGTTGGCAGGGATGTGGAGAAAAGGGAACCCTCATGCACGGTTGGTAGGAATGTAAATTGATATAGTCACTGTGGAAAACAGTATGGAGGTTCCTCAAGAAATTAAAAATACTATACAATCTAGTAATGACAGTTTCTAGTCTAATCTCGTAATGGCTGTCTATGACAAGAAATATCATACAATATAGTAATAGTACTTCTGGGTATTTACTCAAAGAAAACTAAAACACTAATTCAAAAAGAGATATGCACCCCTATGTTTATTGCAGCATTATTTACAAAAGTCAAGATATGGAAGTAACCTAAATGTCCATCCACAGATAAATGGAAAAAGATGTCGTATGTATATTTACACAAAATATTCAGCCATAAAAATGATATCTTCTCATTTGCAACAACATGGGTGGACCAAAAGGATATTATGCTAAGTGAAATAAGAGAAAGACAAATACCATATTTTACTTACATGTGACATCTAAAAACAAACCAATCAAAAAACAGAAATAGGCCATAGAGAAATGGTAGCTGTCAAAGGAGGGGGGGGGTTGGCGAAGGGGCAAAATAGGTGAAGGGGGTTAAGAAGCACAAACTTCCACAGGCACCTGGGTGGCTCAGTAGGTTAGACATCGACTCTTGATGTCGGCTCAGGTCATGGTCTCAGGGTCCTGGGATTGAGACCCGGAATGGGCTTGTGCTGGGGGTAGAGCCTACTTGGGATTCTCTCTTCCATTCCCTCTGCCCTGCCCCTCAAACACACACTCTTTCTTTCTCTCTCAAAAAATAAAATATATAAAACAAATAACTAAGTCTCAGGGATTACTAGAACAGCATAGGGAATATAGTCAGTAATACTGCAATAACTTTGTATAGAGACAGATGGTAACTACACTTATCATGGTAAACATTTCATAATGTACATAAATGTCTAATCACTATGTTGTACACCTGAAACACATATAATACTGTATGTCAACTACACTGGAATTAAAAAAAATTTAAAAAGGTAGAAAACTTTTAACCAGGTGGAAAAAACCCCAAATACATTTGTCAAAGCAAATTATTTTGTGATTCAAATTGTTGCAATGTATTAACTACCTCTAATGTCCAGACATTAACATATTCATTTAAGAGGTAGACAAAAATGGTCATGTTGGGCCCTGAATGATTATATCTCATTTCAAGTTCTGAAGAAATTATTAGAAATGAACAAGTAGACAGCTGGTTATTTCTCACAACACACACCATATTTCAAATTTCTAGGATTTAAATGTATAGGTGCCATGAAATGTTTTTTATTTTAGCTTCTTCATTATATCTTATTGCTTGTGGCCTAGTTCCCTTACCAAATTAAATTTCTTCCTTTTATGAGAAACTAGTACAGCTGAATTTTTACTGTATCACAATTTTGTTCACTATTAACATGGTCTAGGATTTCTGGCATTAGGTAAGTCAAGTCTGTCTAAAGATACACATTTATCATAACAATTCACATATTTTTTTTTGATGGGCACGAAAGTAAGGTTTATTGTGTGAGAGCAAAATGACGGTACAAAGCTCCCAAGGAGGGAGGGGACCCAAAGGGGTTGCCCAACAATTCACATTTATGCACTAGATTGCTATGCAAACATTTATATACCTTTGATTTAATATAAGAATCTAATAACATTTTATAGAGTAGAGAAAAAGATTTTCAGTTGAGTCCAAATCCAAAGTTATAACATTCACTTTGATATGCAATATACGGTTTTTTCTTTCTTTACAAATTTTAATAAAAATTAACCGGAAATTTTCTATAAGCTCAAAAGGTTTGCTATTTCTGTTTTCTTAAGGATATTTCCAGAAATTAGCAAGCCAACTAACCAAAGACTTATAAAACCACTACTATTTTATATCATTCTAATTGCATTATATTATTTATACTATCATAAGACTGACTTAAGATACCAAAGCAGGTAGAATGCTTAGCCTGCCTTAAAATATCCTATATATCATAGTTACATTTGTAAGTTAGTTTTTAAATATATCTTTCAGAGAAGTACTATGGTTGAAAGAGACACATAGTCTGAAATTTGCTTTGAAATGACACAAAATAAATACAAAGTAGGAAGAGAAGGTAGGTAGGGGTATATATGAAACAAGATTGACCATGTGTTAAAGTTTTTAAATTTTTTTTTTAAGATTTTATTTATTTATTAGTTAGAGAGAGAGTGAGCACAGGCAGACAGAGAGGCAGGCAGAGGCAGAGGGAGAAGCAGGCTCCCTGCTGAGCAAGGAGCCCGATGTGGGACTCGATCCCAGGACGCTGGGATCATGACCTGAGCCAAAGGCAGCCGCTTAACCAACTGAGCCACCCAGGCGTCCCATGTGTTAAAGTTTTTAAAGTTGGCTGATGAATATGTAGGGATCATTCTATCATTCTCTCTAAATGTGTTTGGTTGGAAATTTTCCTTAGTAAAAATGTTATTGTCTGTAGTAGAGAAAATAAATTTCCAAGTGGCTAATTCACATTCTGGATTTCTGGTTCAAAAAAATGATTAATGCAAAGTAAGAAATTATAATAAACATTAAAGGAAAGGCATATGCCATATTTTGAAACAACAGGTAAAAACAATTTTATAATTTACAAGCTTACTATTTTTTTTTTTTTTTTTTTTTAAGATTTTATATTTTGGGTGCCTGGGTGGCTCAGTTGGTTAAGCAACAGCCTTTGGCTCAGGTCATGATCCTGGAGTTCTGGGATTGAGTCCCACATCAGGCTCTGGACTGACCTCTCCCCCTCTTTCTCTCAAATAAATAAATAAAATCTCTAAGATTTTATTTATTTACTTATTTGACAGAGAAAGAGAGGATGGAACATAAGCAGGAAGAGTGGGAGAAGGAGAAGCAGGCTTCCTGCTGAGCAGGGAGGGTGATGTGCAGCTTGATCCCAGGACCCTGGGATCATGGACTGAGCCCAAGGCAAACACTCCATGATGGAGCCACCCAGGCACCCCCAAACTTATTATCTTAAAAATTGTTATAAACATGTCTATTAAGTGTGAATAATATTCATACTCACTCTAAACATACTTTATGAGGATGATGCTAAAATGACCAGAAGGTGCACAGCAAATCAAGGTTAATTAGCTGATATACCAGATTAGCCTTTAATAGCACATTTCAAACCATCATCTCCTACATTATATTAAAACAAAATTTATAAGTCTTAGAAGCAATTCATCACTAGCTTGTTATAAAGGGTCAGACTGAGCCCAAACTTGCTCTTGTTTAAAAAAAAAAAAAAAAAGGAATACAGAGATATTAAGCAATGACAAAAAGCACCATATCTGGTTTTGTTTTTTGTATAGCCACAGTTCTACTTATATCCTATCCTTCCAAATTGTTCACACTTTTTTTTTTTTTAAGATTTTTATTTATTTGCTTGACAGACAGATCACAAGTAGGCAGAGAGGCAGGCAGAAAGATAGGAGGAAGCAGGCTCCCTGCTGAGCAGAGAGCCCAAAGCGGGGCTCGATCCCAGGACCCCGAGATCATGACCTGAGCTGAAGGCAGAGGCTTTAATCCACTGAGCCACCCAGGCACCCCGTTCACACTTTTATTTTTGGCATTATTCTACTAGACCCTTTGTGGCTTTGGGCAAATCAAACTCTGATTCAGTCAAATGTCTATTTATGTGAGAATACTACTAGTTGCTTTACCTGAGTAATAGTCATTTTCCAGTTTGCTCAATATGAGAAATGTTTTAAAATGTTAAGCCATCTAATTTAAGCAGATCCAAGCAAAAGTATTTTAGCTTATCCACATTGTTGTGTTTGTCATGCTTCACTAGGTCAGACAAATCTGGTCTCAAGTTATTTAAATAGGATCAGTGATCACACAGTAATGAGAATGATGAAGTCATATGAAAATTTCATTATTTTATGCTTAGTTATACCCCATAAATGCCTACAGGCCTATGAACATAGGACAAGCTACATGGTCAGAACCCCCAAGGAACCTTTAAACTTACGGAGGCCAAATTTAAACTCTGAATATGAGATAACAAGTCTAAGCAGGATATATGCCAGCACTAAATATATTCTTTTTTTAAAAGATTAATTTATTTTAGAGAGAGGGAAACTGTGTGTGTGCACAAGTTGAGGGAGGAACAGAGGGAGAGAATCTCAAGCAGACTCTCTGCTGAGCGCAAAGCTCAAAGGAGGGCCAGATCTCACTACCCATGAGATCATGACCTGAGCCGAGACTTCATGAAATACCCTTCTTCGCACTATAAAATATTTCTTCTCTTTTCAAAAGATTACCAACTTCCAAGAGTTGGTGTTTAACTGACTGAGGCACCCAGGTGCCCCAGAATTAAATATTGTTTAGTAAATCATTATTTACATTAGTTATTATATGATGGATACATGGCAGAAAAAACCCAACTGCTCAAGGCAGACTGTCAAGAAACACCCAAGTTAGTGAAGATGGACCCACAATAAACAAGCACAGACAAATATTTAATATCAAGGATTGATGCTTGCTGTGAAGAAACTTCAAGCAGGGTTATGAGGCTACACAGTGATGGGGGAGGGTATATACCGTTCCACTTAGGGTACTAAGGACAGACCTTTTTTTTTTTTAATAATTTTTTTAGAAGATTTTATTTATTTATTTGGCAGACAAGATCACAAGCAGACAGAGAGGCAGGCAGAGAGAGGGAAGCAGGCTCCCCGCTGAGCAGAGAGCCGGATGCTGGGCTCCATCCCAGGACTCTGAGATCATGACCTGGGCCAAAGGCAGAGGGTTAAACCACTGGGCCACCCAGGCACCCCCTAAGGACAGACCTTTCTAACAATGTGACATTTTGAACTGAATGAAATGACAAGAGAAAGCCATGCAGATTATCACAGGGATTATCAGCTCCTAGCTGAGGAAACAGCCCAAAGACCCCAAGATAAGAGCATTCCTACTGTAGCTATCTAAGGAACAATGAAAAATGTGTGTTTCATTCAGAGATAAAACACTCAGGGCAAGGGAGAATCTGTGGTCATGTTCTACAAAAAATGAAAGGAAAACAAGCCCATGTCCTCCCATTTACCTCTTCATATTATGCAATATGTCCACACATATTAGCATACGGCTAGCACACTGGTGAACAAATGCTTACTACTGACCAAGCGAAAAGAGTACTGATTGTGATTGCAAAGGCCTAGACTGGAAAGGCCTACCTAGACGGGCCTGAGTAAGTTAGGAAGCTGATCGCAGCAGCCAGTCACATGAAGTCATCTAGCACACTGCTAAAATTGAAAACAGCAGTAGCAGCAACAAAGGATAAATATGTAACAAAGAATTAAGATTTTTTTGGTAAGCAAGTTTAGCAAAGGAGTAGGCAATTTTTTAAAAACAAAACTTTAGTCTCATTTGATTTGGTGGCCCAAAAGCAAAACAAAACACCCTTATTGAAGTACCCTGCTTCTCGCTGTAAAATATTTCTTCTCTTTTCAGAAGATTACCACCTTCAAGTCCTTGTTCACATATCACTAGTTCAATTAGCCTGCCCTCTCAACCCACCTTCCATTCCTCCTTACCTTGTTTTCTTTTTCCCCTGTCACCTCCAAACATACTAGATAATTTACAGATATATTTACTACTTATCATCTGTCTCATTCCACATACCCCAGTGAAATTATAGGACAGGGATTTTGGTTTTATTCACTGATGTATCCAAAACTCCCAAGTATTTAATATATGAGAGGTGCTTGGTAAACATCTTGAAAGTTCCCTTACCTTATGGCAACCATTTAATCTGATATAAACTCATATACCCAAACTCCTTCAAAAACTTCACGAAAGTATGTTGGAGGAAAATAATTCTAATTTTTGAAGTAATTGAGAAAATATAACCTAACATACATGTGAACTCCCAACCAAGAGACTCAACATTCTTTTTAAAAGTCTCCCATCAATAATGGCTCTGATTTCTTTTCATTTGCCAGCTCTACTTAATTTTGAACTCCCACCCTTCTCAAAAGTTTTCCCTGAGAGCCAGAATACCTCGTGGTTAAGAGCACATCTCTGAAGTCATACTTGATGGCTTAAATCCTGCCTCTGCCACTGACTAGCTGTGTGAACTTGAACAAGTAAATTAACTGTTCTTTGTTTTAGTTTCTGTAAAATGGGCTAACAACAGTACCTATCTCACAGACTTGAGAATTAAATGAGGTAACCTAAGTATCAGAACAGTGCCTGGCACATGGTAGGTATTCAATAAATGCTAGTTATCAACCACAGCTAACTTCAGTTAGCTGAAGAGGTACTGTTAGCTAACCTACTCTTCCTCCTCAGAAACCTTAATCTCTGAGATTCTACTATTGTCTTCTATACAAATGTCTATTCAGACTCCCATATTCACCTTTCTGGTCTTGTCAAATGAGGACAAATACTTTATTTTTAAGCAGAGATAAGAATGTCAAGGAGGCAAGGATGGTAAGATACAGCATAAGCATCATATAGAAATGAAAATTATAGGCCTTTACGCCAAACCTACTAATTCAGAAATTCTGGGTGTAGCCCCAGCAACCTATGTTTCAACAAGCCTTACAGGTGATCTGAAGGACTCTTAAATTGGACAACACTGATCTAGGGTAAGATCATGTCAGGGAAGGGAATTTCCAGACCTGTTTCTGCCTTAGGAACATTTGTACATGCTCTTTACTCAGATCTCAGGGAAATGCTAATTCCATAAGCAGAAAATTTTCTTATTTGCTTGCCTGATCTCCCATCCCACCCCAAGAATGTAAGCTGTACAAGAACAGACTGTTGTTGTTTTTTTTAAAAAGATTTTATTTATTTATTTGAGAGAGAGAGAGAGACAGAGATAATGAAAGGGATATCAGGAGACAGCAAAAGTGGGGAGAAAAGGGAGAAGCAAGCTCCCCACTGAGCAGGCAGCCCGACACGGAGCTCAATACCAGAACCCTGGGATCATAACCTGAGCTGAAGGCAGACGCTTAACTTATTGAGCCACCCAGGCGCTCCTAGATTTTGTCTTACTTGCCACTGAACTTCCAATGCCTAGAAGAAGTACATGGCATATCTGTTGACCAAAATGAATTAACATTTCTACTTTTCTTTACTGTACCATTCTTTTTCCAGTCACCAGAATAAGGTCAATATTTCCCTTTTTCTTACCTTTTAACATGTACCCTTTCAACAATCTCAGCCAATTTCACGTTTAAGGTTTCTTACACCCATTTCACCCATTCTATACCAATATTACTACCAATCTCCTATTCCCTCTGTGAGAGTTAATTTTACGGTCAACAGGACTGGCCATAGGGTACCCAAATTAAATATTATTTCTGGGTGTGTCTATAAGATTATTTCTGGGTGAGATTAGCACTTGAATCAACGGACTCAGTAAAAGCAGAAGACCCTTCCCAAGGGTTGTTGGGTCACTCAACCACCACAGGCAA
>ML109811.1:22339-78022 GCA_003697995.1 Taxidea taxus jeffersonii | reverse complement strand
TTTCTTTCTTTCTTTCTTTCTTTCTTTCTTTCTTTCTTTCTTTCTTTCTTTCTTTCTTTCTTTCTTTCTTTCTTTCTTCTAAGGAGGTAGAATTTTATTGAATCCACTACAAGGGAGCGGAGGGCAGAACAGCAAAGGAGAGGCTATCTGTCAGAGTTGAAGTTTCTTTAGGTAACATTCCAGATAGAAGCTGCTGGAAATTTTTACCTTTAACTTTCATCTTCACTACTCTGTTTTCTCTCCGTTTATAAAAATCTATGGCTTCAAGGACTATTTGTTACAATTATTGAGTGTCACCAGCATCAAGGACCCACCATTTTCAAGCTACTCTTCTGGTGTTGAGTCAATATTTGTTAATGTTCTAAATGCCAAGGTCTCTTGAGAACTTAAGAGGAATGTGCTTAGGCAGGGAGTGGGGAAGGGCAGATTGACTCCTGGCCCTGTAGCTGTGCAGCGAATTCTGGAGGTCTGGGCTGAGCATCTCCAAAAATGTACCGCTTATTATCATGTTAACTGTTACTGTGTTGATGCCTGCCTCTCCCTCAAGCTGCCTTGAAATATTCTTTCATGCCAACACTGTGGAGGAGAGGGAGAATTCTTCTCTTTGAATTTGTAGAGAATTGAGGAAATCATGGAAGTGTAGGTCTGTGAGGGCACGATGAGGCAAGCCATCAAGCTCACAGTGAGGGCTCAGCAAGTTGTTTCATGTTTTCCATTCATAGCTGCCTCTTCTCTGTCAGCAATTTTGAAGCACCAATAAAACAAAATAGGCTCATTAAATATGAAGGGGTAAGTGAAGTTGGCAGTTGTACCTATTCAAATGGGCCTTCCTTTTTAGATGTTTACACTTCAGAAAAATGAACAGTCAGATGATGGATGAATGCCTGCTTATTAGGGGCTGCTCGTGGCCTCTCTTTGGGGTGAGGGTCAGTCAGGTCCAAATGTGGGCATTTTGTTCCAGATCTAGCTCTAAAATGGTCCAAGAGGTTAATGTCACAGTGGAAAAGTTGGGTAGCCTTGTCACCATCATTTCATTCACTAAGTTTGAATATAAGGTTGAAGACTGTCTCATGTTCTTTTCTAAACAATCAAGGGCATTTCTTCATGACTCTTCCTACATGAACATGGGCTTAGTTGTACCATCTTCCTGACAGGGACAAGCAATAGTTCTGACCTGTGCACCAGCTCAACCCATCCATACACTCTCTGCAATGAAATTTTCTCTTCAAATTTGGCTCTTTGTCCTGAATGTACAACATCCACATTTTAATGAGCTGAAGAGGAAGTCAAGATACATAAGAGGTAGTTTTAACTCTCAAAATCTTAGTCAGTAAATGAGGTAACATGTGATGATATTCAATAAATCCCTATGCAAATGTGAGGCAATTTGAGCTGATCCTCGAAAGATAGAAAACATTTCTAAGCTCTTTGGTCGTTTGAATAGTTTGAGCAAAGGCACAAAGATGTTTCCAATCAATGGACACTGTTTTTGGTCTTTATTTTGTTTGGTGTGAGTAGTATTTGATGCCTTTTTGACAACTTGCTTCATCTCGTTTTCTTGGCTTCTGTGTTACCACATTTTACTAGGGTTTCTACTATTATTCTAACAGCTTTTTTCAATCTCACCCCCAGGTTTCTAAAACCATATAAGATTCTCCTGATGCCTGGTCTGTGCCTCTAGACAGGTTGCTCTCTTAAAGGTCAGACCTATATATCTGCTGTGCATGCCTACATATTCAATTCTTACTTAAATACTTTATGTCCAGCATGACCAAAACTGAACTCACCATCTTTTCCTCACTTCTGCATCCCTCAGTGTTTCCCATCTCAGTGGTTAATGTACATCCAGTTATTTAAGTCAGAAACACAATCTTTGATTCCTCCCTCCCTATCACTCTCCATATAATTTTTTTTAAACATTTTGTTTATTTATTCGACAGACAGAGATCACAAGTAAGCAGAGAGGCAGGCACAGAGAGAGGAGGAAGCAGGCTCCCTGCTCAGCAGAGAGCCCGATGTGGGGCTCGATCCCAGGACCCTGAGATCATGACCCGAGCCGAAAGCAGAGGCTTTAACCCACTGAGCCACCCAGGTGCCCCACTCTCCATATAATTAACCATCATGCTCTTTATATTGTTGCTTATTAATATTTCCTGAGTCTGCCTGGGTCTCCCCATCTCTACTGCCACTACCTTGAGTCAGCTCACCATCACCTTTTGCTTGAATGACTGCAGTAGCATCTACCTTTGATTTTTCTTCCAGCTAATTCTTATTTTTTTATTTTTATTTAAGCTTTATTTAAACATATAATGTAACCCCACCACCCTCTCCCAACCCCTCTCCCCCCCACCCCCCTCAGTTTGTTTTATGACATTAAGAGTCTCTTTTGGTTTGTCTCCCTCCCGATCCCATCTTGTTTCATTTTTTCTTTTCCTACCACCTTAACTCCCACCCCCGTTGCATCTCCACTTCCTCACATCAGGGAGATCATGTGATAGTTGTCTTTTCTCCATGGTGTTGCCAGATAAAACTTTCTAAAGCACAAATATGACCATTGTGATATTTTTTTCCCTTAGAGCCCTCTAACAGCTTCTATTTGCCCTAAAGACAGTGTCCAGTTTCCTAAATAAGGCTACTTACCTTTCTTGTCCTGGCCTTGATGACCTCTCTTGCCTCTTGCCACCACCACTCAAGCTCCCTGAGCTTCAGCCATTTTGAAGTGCACTTGCGGTTCTCTGACTCACCGGGTGAGTTTTCTTACCTCTAGGACCTTGCGTGTGCTGCTTCCTCTCTAGCACATGCTCCTCCTCTGCTGTTTCTGTGGTCTCGGCTGGGAAATCACTGTTCATACTGATTCTAATGGATTGCTTACTTGTCCATACCTCTTTAGATCAGTCAATACCTCTTATAGAGTCTGGAACATTTTAGATATTCAGTAGATTTTTTTTTTAATGAGTAAGTGGTGATATATGAGGAATGACAGATCACTCAGCTTGACTGTAATGTAGGATATAGGAAGGACAAGAGTGAAAGATACGAAAGAATGATGGCTGGGTGTCTTAGGTTGGTTCCTTGAACACAAATTCTGAAATAAAGATTCCAGAGCAAGAGGTTTATTGGGAGGGGTGCCTGGGTGGCTCAGTGAGTTAAAGCCTCTGCTTCGGCTCAGGTCATGTTCCCAGGGGCCTGGGATTGAGCCCTGCATTGGGCTTTCTGCTCAGCAGGGAGCCTGCTTCCTCCTCTCTCTCTGCCTGCCTCTCTGCCTACTTGTGATCTCTCCCTGTCAAATAAGTAAATAAAATCTTTTTTTTTTAAAAAGGAAGTTTATTGGGAAATGCTTGTAGGGTCAACCCTTGTGAGGGAGTCAGGGAAGTAGGGCAGGACAGAGGGACAAGTTGAGTTGAAATGAAGTTGCAGCAGGGTCATCAGCTAATTCCACATGGCACATAGAAGTTGGTGTAATTGTATAAAATTGTCCTGAATTGAGACAAGGGGGTTGGGCCTTTGTATTCCCATAGTAATCACTTATTAAATGTGGTCTGCCTCTGGGGGAGAAACAAACCTTGGGCCAAACAGTTCCTTTTGGTTAATGGCAATTTCTGGGGAAGAATTAAACTCTGACTTGTCAGAAGCCAACACTACTAGCATCTGGGGGATGCTAGCTGAATGCTTTGGTACTGAAAGGAGATCTCAGTGGCATACCACAACATCCTTGACACTACGCCTAGTTCATGCCAGACTGAGGAATTTATACTTTATAATTTATACTTATTATTATTACCATTTATTATTATTTATTTGTTGTTATTTATAATTTATACTTACTATTATTATTAATTTATAATTTATACTTTATTTGGTAGGTCTGAAGGTATTTTCTCAGAATAGTAATGTGATTCAGCCTACCGATAGGACGATTAATCTGGTTGAGGTGATTAGATTAGACTGAAGACAGAGAAGACAAAATCTTTTGAAATAGCCCAGGCCTAAGCAAGGGTGTTGGCATTGGAAATGGGAAAGATAAGTGGTTGGTAATAGGAGATAAGGCAATGCTAGAATTTGCAGGCCCTGGTGACTGGTTTAATATGGGAAGTATGAAAGAGTAAGGAGAATCAAAAGTGAATCTAAGGTTTTGAGCCTAGCTGAAATATAAGAATAATGGTGCCAGTAATAGAAGTTTAAGAAGAATATAGGCATGATGGTAGATTTCTTGAATTTGCAGGATGGTAGCCACTCAAATAGAAGTGGCCTACAGGTAACTGGAAACTTTTTTGGGAGGGCAAAACATGCTAAAATAAAAAGTTACATAATGATATGACAATGGTCATGCAGCAGTATAAGTATTAAATAGATAAATAAACAGTTAATGCTAAGGGACTTCAGAGAAGAGAGAAATCTCTGTGGCCAAGAAGTCATCATGGAGGAGCTGGGTTTTTGAGTTGGTAGATGGAGGTGTGGGGTCTAGGAGAGAGGGAGAAGGAATGATAACATTCTAGGTGGGGGGCAATGGTTTGATTAGAGGCAGAGAGGTAGGAATATATACCACATATTCATGATATTTTAAGAAGACCACTTTGGCTAGAGGAAAGGATTCATTGAAGGAAATACTGATTTAAAAATTATACAGTTGAGGGGCGCCTGGGTGGATCAGTCATTAAGTGTCTGCCTTCAGCTCAGGTCATGATCCCAGGGTTGTGGAATCAAGCCCCACAACAGGCTCTCTGCTCGGCGGAAGGCCTGCTTCTCCCTCTCCCCGCCCCGCTTCTGCTTCTGTTCCCTCTCTCACTCTCTCATTGTCTCTCTCTCTGTCAAATAAATAAATAAATAAATCTTTTAAAAAAATAAAAATTATACAGTTGATTGTGGAAGGACTTGAATTACAGCCTGAATGACAGGGAGGTTAGAGGAATTAAAAAAATTTTTTTTTTTATGATTTATTTATTTGAGAGAGAGAAAGAACGAGTTGGGAGAGGAGAAGAGGGAGAACATCTTCAAGCAGACTCCCCAGTAAGCACAGAGCCCAATGTGAGGCTGGATCCCACAACCCATGGGATCATGACCTGAACCAAAACCAAGAGTTGGATGCTCAATGGGCAGAGCCACCCAAGCACTCCAGGAATTCAGATTTCTTTTAAAACTTTGTCTCTGTTTCTAAAATTTGGTTCTATCTACTGCTGAATGTAGGTGTTCATATGTCACAGAACTAGAACTTTCAACTTGAGAGATACTCTCTGTGACTTTTTACACCCAAGTGGTTCTGATTTAGAAGACTACTGGTCATCGGCATTCTTTTTTGGGAGATTATATGAGGACACATTAAAGGAAATCCAACCTGAATGTATTTCTGTGGCTTTTTTAATTCACAGTCTTTGCTTAGCTTTCATGAAGTGCAAAGAATCTGTGGCCTAATTGGTCAGCGGGTGTACTGGCTCACCCTGAAAAGTAAATATTGTGTATCTGCAAGTGGAAAGTCAGTATGTGTAATCTAGCTGCCTAGTCACGCCTGCTCCAAACACTGTTGAAAACTTTGACCAAGGGCTATAAAACTGTCAAGAGCTGGGGCCCACGTTTGCTTACACATCACATAACTTGTAACTGAAGCTATTGGGAAGACAATAGGGCATGCATTTGACTTGCTGAGATCCCTTGTTTGTTACAGAAGCATCTGGCAGAGCTAAATAGCTTTGTATTACATCACTTTTCATTTCTTGTTTTTTATTTATCCTCTAGTTGAATTTAACATTGAAACTTGCCCCACCCTCTTCTAAGTACACTCATAGAATAAAAAGGACATCTTGATATCAGTGCTATAACTTCAAAATGGAATCTTCAGATTGGCACTTGGACCATTAAAAAATAAAACAAAACAGAAATTTATTTGGTACTTTGAACAGATATTTAAAAATTTCACCTTCTTCCAAGGTGATCAAGGGCTGCTATGAGACTTCCCCATTGCCATTTTGTGACATTCACAGAATAACTTATTTCCCATTTTTTTTTTTTGCATAATTTCATCACAGAGTGTTTGAAACATCTCTTAGGAAGGGGATGAGAATTACTGCTGAAGGTACTAATTCTTCCTTCCTTCCTTTCTTTCTTTTTTTCAAACAAGAAGTGAATGGTTTTTGTTGAAGCCACATGGTCACTTTCGGAATAGCCTGCTAGATTTAGAACCAGTGATGGAGAATATGCCATTGATGTCTGAGCAGTTACTTCTGTTAAGGTAAAGTAACCCAGGCATGTCTGTAGCTTTTTGTACAGCTAATAGCATAAACTTTCACTCAACAGAAGAAAACATGTCAAATCTTGAGCAATTAAAAAACAAGGCACCTGTGTACTTTATTAAGTTGCAACTGGTATTCAACAGCTCTGCATTAATCTCTAAGAAACAAAGGAGGATTTACTCTTTTTATCTATTGCTCAACCTTGCACAACTGATTTTATACTTCAGGCCACAGAAATGTTTACTGCATCACAAAGATTTTTTTATTCTTATATATTTAATGGTGTCCTTTAGAGACTTGGTCTAGAGAGGGGTACAGTTCAGTGATCCAAAAAGAATCATTTAAGAGTTATGTGTGCTGTGTCTTCAATTTTAATTAGAAATCTCATTTGTTCAATGCCTTACTTGCTCCATTTAGATCCTTAGTAAATCCAGACTAATTTTCACACCTACCTTAGACATCCCTTTTAGGAACTTTTCACTTCTTCTCTATTTACCTTGGCTAGAGATGGGGGAGAGTCATCGACAGACCCATGGTGTGATTTTGAGGGTACTAAGACTTCCTTGTTTCCCAAATTAACTCTCATAAATAGTATTTTTTTTACTGAAGTATAATTGGCATATAGAATTATATTGCTTTCAGGTGTACAGCATAATGATTTGATGATTGTATATGTTGCAAAATGATCACAAGAAGTCTAGTTAACATCTGTCACCATACACAGTTACAGATTTTTTTTCTCTTGTGGTGAGAACTTTTAAGATCTATTCTCTTAATAACTTTCAGATATGTAATAATTTTTATTATTAATATTCCTTTAAAAGGCACCAAAGATCTTGATGCAATTTGCTTATTCATGGTATCTACTAGTCTCATCCCTAGAAGACAGAGTTTTGGCTTACTAACAGGTTTTTTTAAAAGAAGCACAGAAAGTATAAATGGCCATACAGAATTAGCCACTGATCAGTAATGAGGTGGTAAGGACTTCAGACTTTGTAGTCAAACTGATCTGGGTTATAGACCTTGCTCTACCACTTTCTACTTGTGTGGCATCTGTTTCTTATTTCTCTGAGGCTCAATTGCTTCCTCTTTCAAATAGGATGAAAATGTCCATATCATAAAATGAGGTAATATTTGTAAAGCACACCAAATGTCTAGCACAGCATGAGACCATAGAGTATGGTGTATAATAGGTACTTAGTAAATGTTAGCTCTCCTTATTACTATTTAGATAACCTAGGCATTAAAAAAATGCTTTTCCTGGAAAAGGCTAACATAGATTTGCTGACAGTAAGCTATACCTTGAAGATGTTTAAAGACATGTCTTAGATTTTTAACCGAGGTACTAACCTAAATCCCATTTTAGGAGATTAATGTGAACTGACCAACACCTGAATCCTTGTTCCCAAACCTCACTTAAAATATTTGAATCCAAACTGCTCCGGCAGCTTCTGCCTCTTACATCTACTTATCTGATGTCTGGCACCTCTTACCTCTGTTGTTGTGGTAGCCAAAGTTTGGTCTTCTCCCCTGGTACTCCAATTCCAGAAAATTTGTCTTTGTTGTACCACCTCATCCATGCAGGCCTGACTCTCTGTCCTGAGATCTGTTTCTTGGCTTTGTCCTACCAGATCAATATCGATGGACCCATCCCATTGGCTCCACATAGGACACTAAGATGTTGAAGTTCCCAGTTAATGGGACTGGTGGCCTCTATACCAAAATACTACTGAAGAGGCACTCATACGAAGATTCCAGTAACCCGCTCCCAGATTTGGGACTCAGCCCCTAGCTTTAGTTTAATGCCTGGCTGTAATTATCTATCATATTTCCAAGTCTCCTATGTCTTCCTTGAGTTTACTTTGAATTTTTAAAAAAGAACTTTTTAAAAAAGATCTTATTTATTTATTTGTCAGAGAGAAAGAGAGAGGGAGGGAGATCCATATAGAGATAGCACAAGCGGGGGGAGTGACAGGCAGAGAGAGAAGCAGGCTCCCAGCTGGGCAAAGACTCCTTATAGGACTCTGGGATCATGACCTGAACAGAAAGCAGAGTCTTAACCAATTGAGGCACCCAGGCATCAGGATTTTAGAAGTAAAAAAGAACTTCTTAATCTGACATGAAACTCATTGTAAAAAAGGTAATAAATTGCAAATATAGGAAAGCAGAGAGAGGAGAATACAATGTTGTTTTAATCCTATCCCAGAAATAAGCATAGTTAACATTTTGGTATACTTTTTTCTTCCCATACATATATTTATGTGATTGAGACAGTATCTCCTACTTTCTGCTTAACACTATATCATAAACATCCCCTGCTCCATATAAGTCTTTTTTAAAAAAGATTTTATTTATTAATTTGACACAGAGAGAGATCATAAGTAGGCAGAGAGGCAGGCAGAGAGAGAGGGGGAAGCAGGCTCCCTGCTGAGCAGAGAGCCTGACTCGGGGCTCGATCCCATGACCCTGAGATCATGACCTGAGCCGAAGGCAGAGGCTTAATCCGCTGAGCCCCCCAGGCGCCCTTCCACATAAGTCTTTTTATAAACACTTTAATCACTGCTGTAGATTTAGCTTAGCTATTCCTTGTTATTGTGCATTTAAACTCTTTTCATTTATTAGAAATAACACTAAAGTTATCACATTTGTGCATAAACATTTTTTACAAATTTAAAACTCAGTTTTTTATTTTTTATTTTATTTTTATTTTTATTTAAACATATAACGTAACCCCACCACCCTCTCCCAACACCCCCCACCCCCCTCAGTTTGTTTTATGACATTAAGAGTCTCTTTTGGTTTGTCTCCCTCCCGATCCCATCTTGTTTCATTTATTCTTTTCCTATCCCCTTAACCCCCACCCCCATTGCATCTCCACTTCCTCTATCAAGGAGATCATATGATAGTTGTCTTTCTCCGATTGACTTATTTCGCTAAGCATAATACCCTTTAGTTCCCTCCATGTCGTTGCAAATGGCAAGATTTCATTTCTTTTGATGGCTGCATAGTATTCCATTGTATATATATACACCACCTCTTCTTTATCCATTCATCTGTTGATGGACATCTAGGTTCTTTCCATAGTTTGGCTATTGTGGAATTGTTGCTATAAACATTCAGGTGCACGTGCCCCTTCGGATCACTACGTTTGTATCTTTAGGGTAAATACCCAGTAGTGCAATTGCTGGGTCATAAGGTAGCTCTATTTTCAATTTTTTGAGGAACCTCCATGCTGTTTTCCAGAGTGGTTGCACCAGATTGCATTCCCACCAACAATGTAGGAGGGTTTCCCTTTCTCTACATCCTCGCCAGCATCTGTCATTTCCTGACTTGTTCATTTTAGCCATTCTCACTGGTGTGAGGTGGTATCTCATTGTAGTTTTGATTTGTATTTCCCTGATGCCCAGTGATGTGGAGCACTTTTTCATGTGTCTGTTGGCCATCTGGATGTCTTCTTTGCAGAAATATCTGTTCATGTCCTCTGCCCATTTCTTGATTGGATTATTTGTTCTTTGGGTGTTGAGTTTGCTAAGCTCTTTATAGAGTTTGGATACTAGCCCTTTATCTGATATGTCCTTTGCAAATATCTTCTCCCATTCTGTCAGTTGTCTTTTGGTTTTGTTGACTGTTTCCTTTGCTGTGCAAAAGCTTTTGATCTTGATGAAGTCCCAATAGTTCATTTTTTCCTTTGCTTCCCTTGCCTTTGGCGTTGTTCCTAGGAAGAAGTTGCTGTGGCTGAGGTCGAAGAGGTTGCTGCCTGTGTTTTCCTCAAGGATTTTGATGGATTCCTTTCTCATGTTGAGGTCCTTCATCCATTTTGAGTCTATTTTCGTGTGTGGTGTAAGGAAATGGTCCAATTTCATTTTTCTGCATGTTGCTGTCCAATTTTCCCAATACCATTTGTTGAAGAGGCTGTGTTTTTTCCATTGGATATTCTTTCCTGCTTTGTCAAAGATTAGTTGACGATAGAGTTGAGGGTCTATTTCTGGGCTCTCTATTCTGTTCCATTGGTCTATGTGTCTGTTTTTGTGCCAGTACCATACTGTCTTGATGATGACAGCTTTGTAGTAGAGCTTGAAGTCTGGAATTGTGATGCCACCAACTTTGGCTTTCTTTTTCAATATTCCTTTGGCTATTCGAGGTCTTTTCCGGTAAATTTTAGGATTATTTGTTCCATTTCTTTGAAAAAATTGGATGGGATTTTGATAGGCATTGCATTAAATGTGTAGATAGCTTTAGGTAGCATAGACTTTCTCACAATATTTATTCTTCCAATCCATGAGCATGGAACATTTTTCCATTTCTTTGTGTCTTCCTCAATTTCTTTCATGAGTACTTTATAGTTCTCTGAGTATAGATTCTTTGCCTCTTTGGTGAGGTTTATTCCTAGGTATCTTATGGTTTTGGGTGTAATTGTAAATGGGATTGACTCCTTAATTTCTCTTTCTTCTGTCTTGTTGTTGGTGTAAAGAAATGCAACTGATTTCTGTGCATTGATTTTATATCCTGACACTTTACTGAATTCCTGTACAAGCTCTAGTAGTTTTGGAGTGGAGCCTTTTGGGTTTTCCACATATAGTATCATATCATCTGCAAAGAGTGATAGTTTGACTTCTTTTTTGCTGGTTTGGATACCTTTATTTCTTTTTGTTGTCTGATTGCTGAAGCTAGGACTTCTAGTACTATGTTGAATAGCAGTGGTGATAACGGACATCCCTGCTGTCTTCCTGACCTTAGCGGAAAAGCTCTCAGTTTTTCTCCATTGAGAATGATACTTGCAGTGGGTTTTTCATAGATGGCTTTGATAATATTGAGGTATGTGCCCTCTATCCCTACACTTTGAAGAGTTTTGATTAGGAAGGGATGCTGTACTTTGTCAAATGCTTTTTCAGCATCTATTGAGAATATCATATGGTTCTTGTTCTTTCTTTTGTTAATGTATTGTATCACATTGATTGATTTGCAGATGTTGAACCAACCTTGCTGTCCTGGAATAAATCCCACTTGGTTGTGGTGAATAATCCTTTTAATGTACTGTTGGATCCTATTGGCTAGTATTTTGGTGAGAATTTTCACATCTGTGTTCATCACGGATATTGGTCTGTAATTCTCTTTTTTGATGGGATCCTTGTCTGGTTTGGGGATCAAGGTGATGCTGGCCTCATAAAATGAGTTTGGAAGTTTTCCTTCCATTTCTATTTTTTGGAACAGTTTCAGGAGAATAGGAATTAATTCTTCTTTAAATGTTTGGTAGAATTCTCCTGGGAAGCCATCTGGCCCTGGGTTTTTGTTTGTTTGGAGATTTTTGATGACTGTTTCAATCTCCTTACTGGTTATGGGCCTATTCAGGTTTTCTATTTCTTCCTGGTTCAGTTTTGGCAGTTTATAGGTCTCTAGGAAAGCATGCATTTCTTCCAGATTGTCGAATTTGTTGGCATAGAGTTGCTCATAATATGTTCTTATGATTGTTTGTATTTCTTTGGTGTTGGTTGTGATCTCTCCTCTTTCATTCATGATTTTATTTATTTGGCTCCTTTCTCTTTTCTTTTTGATAAGTCTGGCCAGGGGTTTATCAATCTTATTAATTCTTTCAAAGAACCAGCTCCTAGTTTCGTTGATTTGTTCTATTGTTTTTGTTTATTGTTTTTTTTGGGGGGTTTCTATTTCATTGATTTCTGCTTTGATCTTTATTATTTCTCTTCTCCTGCTGGGTTTAGGCTTTCTTTGTTGTTCTTTCTAGAGCTCCTTGAGGTGTAAGATTAGGTTGTGTATTTGAGACCTTTCTTGTTTCTTGAGAAAGGCTTGTATCGCTATATATTTTCCTCTCAGGACTGCCTTTGCTGTGTCCCACAGATTTTGGACCGTTGTGTTTTCATTATCATTTGTTTCCATGGTTTTTTTCAATTCTTCTTTAATTTCCTGGTTGACCCATTCATTCTTTAGAAGGATGCTGTTGAGTCTCCATGTATTTGTGCTCTTTCCAAATTTCCTCTTGTGATTGAGTTCTAGCATCAGAGCATTGTGGTCCGAAAATATGCAGGTAATGATCCCAATCTTTTGATACCGGTTGAGACCTGATTTATGACCCAGGATGTGATCTATTCTGGAGAATGTTCCATGGGCACTAGAGAAGAATGTGTATTCTGTTGCTTTGGGATGGAACGTTCTGAATATATCTGTGATGTCCATCTGCTCCAGTGTGTCATTTAAGACCTTTATTTCCTTGTTGATCTTTTGCTTGGATGATCTGTCCATTTCAGTGAGGGGAGTGTTAAAGTCCCCTACTATTATTGTGTTCTTGTCAATGTGTTTCTTTGATTTTGTTATTAATTGGTTTATATAGTTGGCTGCTCCCATGTTAGGGGCATAGATATTTAAAATTGTTAGATCTTCTTGTTGGACAGACCCTTTGAGTATGATAGAGTGTCCTTCCTCATCTCTTATTATAGTGTTTGGCTTAAAATCTAATTGATCTGATATAAGGATTGCCACCCCAGCTTTCTTCTGATGTCCATTAGCATGGTAAATTGTTTTCCACCCCCTCACTTTCAATCTGGAGGTGTCTTCAGGTCTAAAATGAGTTTCTTGTAGGCAGCATATTGATAGGTTTTGTTTTTTTATCCATTCTGAAACCCTGTGTCTTTTGATTGGGGCATTTAGCCCATTTACATTCAGGGTAACTATTGAGAGATATGAATTTAGTGCCATTGTATCGCCTGTATGGTGATTGTTACTGTATATTGTCTCTGTTCCTTTCTGATCTAGTTCCATGCTAAGGATTGTGTAAAAGGACAATAGGGAGGTCTTTTTCATTGTCAAGGACAGGTACACTTTGAAGATGACACTCAAAAGAGGTTAAAATGAGTCAACAAGCAATTGTTGGGCTTATGCAAGGGCATGTGAAGCTCATGTTAAAGCCACAGACACAAAAATCTTGATCTCAAAGAATTCAATTTTAATCTAGGGGAAGTGTCAGACGGAAGGAGCTAACAGCAATATTGATTTCATTCCAAAGAAAATTTAAGGGGGTAGAGATCTACCTCAAGACAATTAAATTAATGGATGTTCTGGGGATGGTCTTTGCCATTCCAAACAACCACCTACACTGTGTATTAGAAGTATAACAACTAGAATTTAAATAAAAATTTGAAGAGGAAAAAAGAAAGATAAGTGTAATTTGGGACAAAGCGAGAAAATGTAACTCAAAAAATGATGTAAAATATGGGAGTGGTGCTAATTCCATGCAGGCTATTACATTTGTAAGAATTATATTTTCTGGATGCACTTTAGGAAATATGTGAACATTTAGGGAGATGACAGGTAAATGGCTGGGTGTGTGTGTGTGAGAGCATATTTAAAAGATAATTATTATTTCTGTACAATTTCTTAGATATCCTTGAAAGGAAAGCTTAGAAACTGCCTGAGAAGTGCTGATCTAGAGAGAAGTAGCATGGCAAATTTGAATTAGCCTGCCCAGGTTTATGGCCTGGCTCTGCCTTATACAGGTCATGAGACTTTGCACAAGCAACCTAACCTCGCAATCCTGTTTCCACTTGTGCAAAAGAAGATAACAGGGATGCCTGGGTGGCTCAGTCTAAGTGTCTGACTCTTGGTTTCTGCTCAGATCATGATCTAAGGGTTGTGGATCGATACCTTGTGCTGGGCATTGAGTCTGCTCGGGATTCTCTCTCTCTCTCTCTCCCTCTGCATCTTCCCCTGCTCATTCTGTCTCTCTCTTTTTCAAAAAAACCGGGCGATAATAATAACAGTTCACAGGAATACTTGGAGCATTAGAGATACTATATCCAGGAGACATAAAAACATACGCCTACACAAAAGCTTGTACACAAATGTTTATAGCAGCATTATTCATAATAACCAAAAAGTGGAAACAATCCAAAAGTCCATCAGCTGAAGAATGGATAAACAGAATGGGGTGTAGCCAGAGGATGGAATATTATGTGGCCATAAAAAGGAATAGAAATCTGCCACATGCTACAACGGGCATGAATCTTGAAAAATTATATAATTCCACTCATATTAAATGCCCAGAATAGGGAAGTTAGATATAGAAAGTAGATTAGTGATCATTTAGAGCTGGGGGATAGGGGTAGAGGAGAGGGTAGGAAGATGATAGCTAAAGGATATAAGGTTTCTATTTGAGCAGGTGAAAATGTAAAATTGACTGTGATGATGGTTGCACATATCTGTGAATATACTAAAAGCTAGTGAATTGTGTACTTTTATTTATTTTTATTTATTATTATTTTTTTAAAGATTTTTTAAAATTTACTTATTAGAGAGAGAGCTCAGGCAGATAGAGTGGTAGACAGAGGCAGAGGGAGAAGCAGGCTCCCTGCCAAGCAAGGAGCCCTATGTGGGACTCGATCCCAGGACGCTGGGATGATGACCTGAGCCAAAGGCAGCCGCCTAACCAACTGAGCCACCCAGGTGTCCCGAATTGTGTACTTTTAATAGGTGACTTGTATGATATATAAATTATATCAATAAAACTGTTAAATTTTTTTTTTTAAAGAAAAAAATAGAGAAGGGATACAGAGAAAAATAAGTGAAGCTCCAAGTGAAGCTAAAAATAAGTCTGAGAGAAAACTATTCTCAGTGGGTCCTTGGGTGGTTCAGTTGTTTAAGCACCTAACTCTTGACCTCAGCTCAGGACATGATCTCAGGATCATGAGATTGAGCCCCACTCCACCCTAAGCATGGAGCCTGCTTAAGATTCTCTCTTCCTTTCTCTCTGTGGCCCTTCTCTCAGCTTCCCCTGCCCCACCACTAGCATGCTCTACACACAGCCCCAAAAAAGATGCAAAGAAAATTATTCTCTTTTCCAGTGGAACACTCCCATTCCTAGAATAAAGAATATACTCATTTGCTAGCTTCCCCATTGAGGCAGAAACTGTTAGTTAGTGACCAAATCCATTTTCTTATCTTCCTGGACACAGCCAGACTCTATTTTCCAGCTTTACAAAGGAAAATGAGCATGGTGATGGAAACCACTTCCAGGCCTGTCCCATAAAAAGTTCGCACATCTCATCCATCATTGCTCCATCTTTTGATGTAGATGATCACAGTGACCTTGGAAGATATTTGAAGATGATAGAGCCCCCAAAGGAAAGGAGTTTAGATTTCTGAATCTCTGCTTGTAAACAATTGCCTGCCTATCAGGTTATAGGAGCCAGAAACCTAGCTCTCTCACCGTCTATGTCAGAGCTATTGTTGAATTCATTGTCTCCTATGTGTATTGAATTTGTTACCTTCTCTTCATGCTCTCCACCAACACTTTGTCCAAGCAGACACATCTTTTCTTGGGCTCCTGGCAAAAGTTCCTAAACTGCATCAGTTCTGTCCCTCTTCTAGTTTATCAAAACTTGTTTTTCTTCTACTACCTACACTGGTTCTGGATGCTAAGATGTTAGGACACATTGTACTGTGATAGGACCATTGGCCTTGAACCTTTGTGCGTGCTCTCAACACACAGGGTAATAGGAATATTTCTAGAGTCAGACAGGAACTGAAATTAACCATATATAGAAGTGACTGTGAATATATATGTATATACATACATATATGTATACATATGTATATATATGTATATTCCACTAAGCTCAAACCAAATGCACCCTCCTAACTTAATTTTCCCAGGTTAGATTCCCAAAAATGCTTGTGACCACTCCAGTGCCATCCAACATGAAAAGAAATATGATGTGATAAAGGAGGAGGGGCAGGCAGGAGGCAGGCAGAGGCTAAGCAGAAAGAGCAGTCCTAATCAATTCAACTAAAATGTATCGCTCTTGCAAATTTTACAAAAATATGACCATGTGAACACATTGCTAGGTCCATTCAGGATCTTGGAAGAGACTAGTGTATGAGAAGGATCTTAAAGATTTAGCTTCATTAGCTTCTCTGAAAGTTCACCTTTGAAGGGCAACCAGTTTTTTTTTTTTTTTTAAGATTTTATTTATTTATTTGACAGAGAGAGAGAGCACAAGTAGGGGAATAGCAGTCAGAGGGAGAGGGAGAAGCAGGCTCACTGCTGAGCAGGGAGCCTGATGAGGGGCTCGATCCCAGGACCCTAGGATCATGACCTGAGCTCAGGACAAATGCTTAACCCAAAGCCCTGAAGGGCAACCAGTTTTATACAGTAGTCTGTAATTGCACTTGTGATGTGCTTTGGAATCTCACAGGCTCATGGTGTTAACCATATGATACCACTTTACATAACATCTTATGTGTCTTTGCGTCTAATTCAGAACCATGTGTCTTGGATGTGGTTGGTCCCTAACTTGTGAGGTAGGTGATACTTGTAGAGGAAAACTGGAGTAGA
Source organism: Taxidea taxus jeffersonii (assembly GCA_003697995.1). NCBI lineage: Eukaryota > Metazoa > Chordata > Mammalia > Carnivora > Mustelidae > Taxidea > Taxidea taxus. The sequence continues at coordinate 61,456 of ML109811.1, read as the reverse complement.
AGATGAGAAAGATAGAGTAAGAAAGAAAGAAAAAAAAAGATGGAGAATCAACAAAAAAAAAGTCAGGGAAGAGGTTCATGTGATTTAAAGCCATCTGGCCAGTTATGCATGCTTCAGGTGTCCGACTCATCACGCAATGAGCTGACCTCAGTCAGCAGATTTTTCATGCCTCCTCCAATTCCTATCAGTCACTTGAGTTTACTGGGGCTGCATTTGAAATTTCTAGCTCACTGACAGAATCCTTCTGCAGGCAGTTATAAGTGGGCGTGGTGTTAGTGCCCCTGGGGCAAACCCCACAACAGAGTTGGAAGTTAGTAGATAAATGGCCCAGCCTAGGCAGCTAGGCAGCTTCTGGTGGGATGCTTTGGAGGTAAGATCCACAAGATTTCTCAGAGGCTCCCTAGAGGAAATGCGTACCAATTGTCCATAGTAGTGATTTACTCATTAACACATTTATTGGCATCTCTCCTCTCCCTGACTCATTTTCCCCACTTCCTTGCCTGTTCTTTCTGAGTTAACCTCTCAAGCTATCCACACTCAATTCTTATGTCAGGTTTTGCTTTGAGGGCAATGCAAACAAAGACACCTGGTTTATTTTAAGTCACAGTCAAGTAATTTACCACTCAAAGAAAGAAATGTAATCTAAATATTAAAATACAAAAACATGGAGTACAGTTTTTAAAGGAAATAAACAATTTGGAGATACCAAGAAAACGCAACAAAATTATTTGTCTTATATGCATCTGTTTAAAAATAATGCTGAGATTCTGCAGAAACTAATTTAGTTTCTATGGGAAGATAAAAAAGAACAGAATTCTTGCATTCAGGTCTTTAAAATTCTCTTGCATTTGTATTCTGACTGTGGCTTATTAAAGGGGTCTGTGCTCCATTAACATACATATGCGCTTACAATATAAACAACTTAACTAGACATCTGTGTTGACTACATACAAGAGGCAGTTAACTTTTAGCCTTGTTTCTGTTCAGCGATCTTGATATTTTAGTCTGCTGGCCAGATGAAACAAGACTGGTTTTTTTGGTACCAGATGTGTCACAGTTTGGGTTTGTATTTTGCAGGTGCTCCCCCCAGCTGGGAGGATGGAAATGTGCCATCTTTCTGAGATGATGATTCGGGATAGAAATATAAGTCTGTTAAAAATAATTCGACATATTAATGGAAGGTTTTGTCCCTTGTGGGCTTCTTATGCATACCATATAAGCAGACCAGCAGCTGTTCTATATTTTAAAAGAAGAGTTAGAAAGTTAGAAGCATACGGCTATTCAAAACATAAGCAACATCTTGGAGTCATGGAAACAGGATTCAACAATAAACTTGTATTTGTGAAGCTTCCCAAAAATAATAATCCCAGTGGGCTATGTTCAGGTGGTCTTAGGATACTGAACAATCTTCCTATTTCCACCATTTGACTTCACTAAAACATCTTCCTTGTAGAGGCAGAGTGGTAGAGATGACTTTATTTATTCGATACGGGGATTGATTTCCAATTGATTTCTACCTTTCAATATTTATATTTTTAAATTACAATTTTAAAAGCCCTACTTGTTTTTGCCATTTTTATTTAAACACAGTGTGAACAAACTAAAAGCCCCATCGAGGACTGAGTGGTTAATAAAATGAGGCATCTTATCTTACTCTGGGTGATGATGATTCATTTTTTGTTCCTTCAAAAATCACCTAATGTTAGAAGGCACCTTAGAGTACATTCATCAAAACCCATGCCCACTTCTCAGGTGAGGTAACTGAAGGCCACAGAGATTAAGTGGCTTGATCAAGGTCACAGAACCAGATAATGGGAAATCCACAAACAGAATCCCTAGCTGTTTGTCAATGAAGTGCTTACTTTAAACTGTGAAAAGAAAATCACCTAATGAATATTAACCAATGTCAAGGAATGGCAATAATTTACACAATAGCCCCTAACTTTATACTAATTCTATGGAAGGAAGGACTCTAAGTGTTTTGGCCCAGCTTCTGAACCGGGGGAGTGTTAGCCTCACTCCCTCTTCACCACTGCTGCTCTCAAAGATCCCCCATGCAGAGAGCTACATATCAAAAAGAAAGTAATAGACTTTCTTTTGGGAATTGCTGTCCTCTCCAGTATAGTAAGGTCTACGTGATTGGTCCTTGACTTTGAATTTCTAGAGTTTAGGAGTATTTCATGTAACACTATGACTTCTGCCTCTCTGGAGTTTTTAAAGAGAACAAATCAGCTAAAGTTTAAGAAAGTAAATGAGAATCAGGTTGGCATCTGTGTTATTTCAACACAATTGCATGTAACAGCAATGGTGACAACTGGTCACAGCAATCAGCAAAGCTGGTCCACGATTTGGGGTGGACGTTTTGCAGGAAAGAAAGCAATTGCTTGTTGGTGTTGAAATTTGGAGTATGGCCAATGAAAAGAACTTAATCTAAATCAGAAGACCTGCATTCTAGGCACAGCACTGTTGCCTAACAAACTGTGACCTTGAGCAAGTCTTGAAAATAAGATGACCTGACTAGGTGGCATTTGAATTTAGAATCCTATTATTGTTATTGTTATTAAAAAGTGTGGTTACACATTGAAAAAATGATCAGTGTAATCCACCACATCAACAGGATCAAGAAGAAAAATCATATGGTTACACTGATTCAGAAAAAGCATTTGGCAAAATGCATCATCCCCTTTATGATAAGAATGTTCAATAAACTAGGAAGAGAGATTTCAGCTTAATAAAGAACATCTACAAAAATCCAACAGCTAACACAGTTAATGGTAAAAAGCAACACTTTCCCCCTAAGATGATGAGGAGTAAGGCAAGGAAGTTCTCTGTTGCCACTCCAAACACGCAAAGAACTCTTAAACTCAACAATCAGAAAAAAAAAAATATTAAAAATGGGCTAACTATATTAACAGATACCTACCAAAGAAGATGTACAGATGAAAAGTAAGCATAAGGGAAGATGCTTAACATTATTCATGATTGGGGAACTGCAAATTAAAACAGCAGTAAAATACTCTTATATACCTATTACATTGGCTAGATTTAAAAAGAAAAAAAAAGCTTATACCTATTACATTGGTTAGATTTAAAAAGAAAGAAAAGAAAAAGCTTAGATAGGAATTCTCATTCATTACTGGCACATAATAAGAGATTTTGGTGTTTAGAGGGAGTGGAGATAGCAAGTTATTAAAGAAACCAGTTAAGAGGGAAATTTTGCAGCTGAAGGGAACTTATTTTGGGGGGTGGGTAGTCTTAATAACCAAGAGGTCTTTCCTAATCACTGTCAGAATGGAACTGTCCAGTTATAGAGCGTGGAAGTCTCTGAGCCCAGGAATGGTTAACGGAATGGTGAAGTGATGGAAATGATCAGTTGTGGCCTTATTACTGAAACTTACTAAGAAAATACATATTTCCCTGGAAGCATGTTTGGAAATGTGGGAACCCATGGCTGGACTTTTTTCACTGGTGAAACAAGGCAAAATGACTTTTAATTTAACATGAATATTTCTATTTTGGTATCAGTGAAAAGGAGCAAAAACATGCATAATTTAACAGATCAAATAGCAAAAAAACTATTTTGAATTGTAATTTAAAAATTTATAGCTAGGGTGCCTGGGTGGCTCAATTAGTTAAGTGACTGCCTTTCAGCTCAGGTCATGATCCCACAGTCCTGGGGTGGAGTCCTGCATCGGGCTCCCAGCTCCATGGGGAGTCTACTTCTCCCTCTGACCTTCTCCCCTCTCATGCTCTCTCTTACTTTCTCTCTCTCAAATAAATAAATAAAATCTTTTTTAAAAAAGTAAAAAAAAATTATAGCTAAATTGGTCCTTGGCCCCAGTAATGAACCCACAGTGTGAAGGTCTATTTTGGGGAAGGCACTATGAATTTTCTCTTCTACCAATGTCCAGTGCTCCCAATAGCCACTGCACACAAGGAGTGCTCAGATGCTTTAAAAAATTTGGCAAATTGAGGTAACTTATCTGTCCATGCAGCCCAGGGGTAGGGATTAATTACAGTTGTTAAAACTGGAAAAGCTCCTTGTTTCAATATCTCAGTTTTATGGGTAAAGAAAGCTACATCTTACAAGTGGTTAATGTTAGAACTGGTTCTTTTATAATACATCACACTCTTAAATGTTGGAAAGGATTTCTATAGAAGTGGCTCAATAAATGTTTGCTTCTGAATAATAATGATTCTGGGATGTATTTGTCTTGTAATTCCCATCTATGAGAGCTGGTTTAAATCAGTAATTCTCATTGAGAAGGGGAGGAGGGAGTCATGTGTAGTTCGAAAACAAAGCAGGTCTTTGTCTTACTGCTTTGGTTTGTTTTTAGTGAAGATGTTTGCTTTATTTTGAATTTCAAATTACATTAAAAAGAGAACAGGAGATTTTTCTGTTTACTGAGGATGGTTGTACCTGTAAGGGAAATCATGTGTTAGCTTTCCAAATCTCTTTCCAGGATTTTGCTTCTGTGAATGAAAAATTTTTTTTTTCACTAGCTATTTTTTTTTTTTTTTAGTTAAAAATGAAACTAAAAATGGGTGATTTAGGTTGTGAAATTAGTGGATGAGTCATCTAAGAATCAGTTTCCTTTTTGTGGCTAAGACAAAAAGGAATTACAGGTGGAAAGAACATTCATCAGCTGATGAATGTGAGACGGAAACTGAAGGACTCCACAAAAATCTGCTTTTTGCTTCTTTTCCTGCTTTTATTCATGCTAGGGCCTGTGTCCCCACTTTATACATGCCTTAGAATGCAAATAGTGTATGTCCTCCTTGTAAGGAATAAGGAGTTAATGATTCCTTTAGAATAGAGAACATCTAAAGGGGACCAAGTGAGAACATCTGAAGAAGGACCAAAGCCATCATAGGCATATTCTAAACCACCATTGGAGCTAGACATCTTGACGCCATGACCCCCTGCTTCAAGGAATAACACCTAAGTCCTTGTCTTTGTTCTAACTGGTTTCTGGATGCCTGAGAGGACACATACACCAAGCCAAAATCCTCAATAAAAACCTTCAAACCCCAAGCAAAGACCAGACTCCCTCCTTTCCTTTCTGAGTCTCCCAGACACTCCATCTGTATCCATTCTCTCTATGTTTTCAGTAAACTCTGCTCTCACTCCCTGCTGGCTCACTGTAAGGACCCTCTTGGCTTGTCCTGTGGGACCCCATTCTGGCTCCTTGGACCTGGCCTGCCAGCATCAAAAGGATGAAATGTGATATGTCTACACTATGGAATATTATTTAGTCATAAAAAGGAATGAAGTACTGATACATGCCACAATATGGCTAAAACTTGAAAATATCATGCTAAGTGAAAAAGCCACATAAGGGTACCTATTGTATGACTCTATTTATATGAAATGTCCAGAATAGACAAATTCAAAGACAGAAACTAGATTAGTGGTAACTCCTGCCAGTTTGTGGGTTGGGGAATGAGATGTTATGCTAATGAATATGGGGTGTATAATGGGTATGGGACTAGATAGTGCTGATATTTGCATAACATTGTAATATACTAAATGTCACTTAATTGTACACTTTTAAATGAATTGTATTGTGTACTTTACAATTAATAAGGGAATCACATCAGTGACATTTCACTGTATCAACCCTTCCCATCTGTCTATGATTTGTGAATACGGCTAGGCTTTGGAATGAAAGTGCAGCCATTTTGCCTATAGTTAATGCTTTCTTTTAGTTTCTTTCCTTTTTATGATTTATTTATTTATTTTAGAGAGGGAGGAGGGCCAGAGGGAGAGGGAGGGACATTCTTAAGCAGACTCCACGCTGAGCATGGAGCCCAACATGGGACTCAATCTCACAACATAGGACTGAGATCATCACGTGAGCTCAAATCAAGAGTTGGATGCTTAACCGACTGCCCCACGCAGGTGCCCCTGCAGTTAATGATTTCCATATCTATCTATCTATCTATCTAACTATTTTATTATTATTATAAAAATGCAGTGTATAAATTCTTATATATTATAACATGTTTTATATATTAATTACATAACAAATATTTTATATATTTACATAACATAACATCAAATATATTATTCTATAATATATAGGATATAATTATATAATAGTAATATGTAATTCTACAGTATTATATGTATGCTTAGAGGTGGGTGGGGGTGGAGGGCCAGGGCTTATATATAAATATTTCAGAGAAATTTCTGTTTCTTCTTCTGTAATCCTTTGCAGAGTTATAGATAAGAAACTATCTTCTTACTTAAGAGTGAAAGTTAGAAGAGGTCTTAGACTTTGTTTTTAAACTCTTTCCATTCCCATCACCGATTTGAGAACTGTGTCCATCTGTAGAAAAATCAATAGACTGATTAAAAACAGAAAAGTTTACATCAAGCCTTAATTTATCTGGACTGCAAGTACTCATGTGGATGGAGTGACAGGAACGCTCTCACTAGCCCTGCTGTGTTGAGGCTGCTGTTCATTCTGCTTCTTTGTATGGCTCTTGGCCAGACATGTTCTCTCATCACTGTTTCTATGCCCCTTTAACAAAAGCCCATCCTCTGTTCACATAAGAAGTTTATGTTTTGCTTCTTGCTTTCTTCATGAACTTACTTTTTGACAACTACTGCACATTTAGTCAAAACTTTGAGAAACACCTGTTTCAGGGCTGAGCTTGCCTGGGTGTCAGAGGTTACTCATATGTGTTTTGAAACCGGATGCACCCTTCTTGTGGCGTGATTTTAGCAGTCTTCCCCCCCATCCTAGATTATATATTAAAAAAAAACCAAATGGCTGTTTTTGTTCTAGCAGCTATAATTAATTTTTTTCCCAGACAAAATTATATTGACTGTTACTGGTTACACTTAAAAAAAAAACCTCCAAAGATAGAGTGATCCTCTAAAAGAATATTTATTTTTATTTAAAAATATGATACATCAAAGTGAAGCAGTTACACTTTAAACAAATAATACATAAAACCTTTTCTTTGAATTCAGAGGGAGGGCGGTTTGCTTTAACTCACAGTCACTCTGGATGCTAAGAATAAGAACTGTTCTATTTTCTTCCTCTGTGAGCTTCACATATAAAGATGAGAATTTAGTTATAAGTGAAGCTCTAGAGTTTTAATTTCATTCAGATGCTAAAGTTTCCTCAGTACAATACCTATTCTTCATTTTGCTCTACATCTTGTGGAAGACCTGAATTCAGGGATGTACTTATATTTACTGAGTGTTATAGATTGAACTTTTTGTCCTCCCCAAATGTTGAAATCCTAACTTCCAGTGTGATAGCATTACAAGTTGAGGCCTTTGAGAGGTAATTAGGTCATAAGGGTGGAGCCCTCATGAATGAGATTAGGGCTCTTATAAAAGGGACTTCAAGAGAACCCTCTCACACTCTTTCTACCACGTGATTATACAAGTCTGGAACCCAGAGGACAGCTCTCACCAGAACGTGACCATGCTGGAATTTTGATCTTAGACTTGCAGCCTCTAGGCTGTAAAATAAATTTCTGTCATTTATGAGTCACCCAGTCTATAGTATTTTATTAGGGCAGCTTGAACTGACAAATACATTGAATTTGCTTCTTCGGGTCAATACCAATATAGTTTTAAAATAATTTGTTTTCTTATCCCTCTGTGATGTCTCAGTATAATAACTGTTCTATGGATAACTTATTCACTTTGGGAATTTTGCTTACTTTTTTGTTCACATTCATAATAAAACATTTCTGACAAAATTTAAAATATTCAACAGAAACCAGCGAATATACAATAATTGTTTATTACTAAGTAATAAACAGCTGTGTTTAGATTGATAATGAAAATAAAAACATCACAAATATGGTAGATCCTCATTTTCTAAAGAAATATATCTTTATTGACTTTTTCCATTTTCTTACAAAGCAGTTAAAAAATTCATTCTTGAACTTGCATGCTGCTGTTCAGTGTTATGATGGTTGCCTCCTTACGAGACTGTCAGTGGAGCTGTGGTAAGTTTCCTAACGCACCACAGAAGATAATCATTGCTTTGTCCCACTTTGACAGAAAAGAATCCAAGTTTCATTGGATAGGGTACGCTTAGCTTTCTTGAAGAAGACCAGTTTAGTGGATTAATGTTTAATTTATATACAGTAACAAAGACAAACTTTGAATCTTTACAGATTAAATGCCCACTTTATACCATGGTGCAATTGTTTGAATTATTGGTGAGTGTACAGCATATAGATGTAGATGTACTAGATACGTCTATAAATAAAATAGTGCTTTATGGTAACAATATTCTTTGGCTGATTTAAATGCCTATAGTGGACTCTTTGAAAAGACTAAAATGAAAATGGCCCCACTATTATTGTCAATCTTAACACTGAGCTTGTGCGAAAGGTTCCTATACTGTTCACGGTTAGCATCTCCAGGTCCACGATATATTCTCTTGGTCCTGATAGCGACTTCACCAGCACAAGCATTGCACTTACAGGACTTGTTTGCTAAAATAAAAGAAAAAAGAGGGAGGGACAGAATAATTTTTCTTGAATTGAAGTTTCTATTATTTGTGAGTATATGTAGTCCTATAAGAATTAGGGGAAAAATTTTGAGGGTAGGATAAAAGTCACTACTTAATTCCTTCTTGGTTTCAACCTTTCTTGGTTCTTTCCCCCTTGTCCACACATGGTCATTAGTTCCACGTTACTGGGACCTGCTTTCTTGATAGTTCTGTGTTTTCTGTTCATCCCTCTCTGTTAATGTTTCCCTTCACTTTTACTGAGTAATTACCAGCCTTTATAAAGACTGTAGTTCATGTGAAAATCTGATAATATTTTTGAACAGGTAAAGAAAGTTATTACCTTTCACTTCTTAGCATTATGCATTTGTTTACATTATAGTAGCCAAAGAGACATGTAAATAGTTAATTTCAATAGAACATAGCAAATGCTAAGATACATGAGGTTATGTAGGGTATACATAAAGAAGACACACAAAGGTGAAAAATACAGGGAAAAAGAGGAGGGACCTTGAAGCATTGAAGGGAGACTTTTTAATGTCTGAGGAGAGCCACCAGGTATAATTGGAAGGTTTTTTTTTTTAAAGGTTATTTATTCATTTATTTGACAGACGGAGATCACAAGTAGGCAGAGAGGCAGGCAGAGAGAGAGGAGGAAGCAGGCTTCCCGCCGAGCAGAGAGCCCGATGTGGGACTCGATCCCAGGATCCTGGGATCATGACCTGAGCCGAAAGCAGAGGCTTTAACCCACTGAGCCACCCAGGCACCCTAATTGGAAGTTTTATAAAGAAGTATGTTCAGGAGAAACTCTATGCATTTTCATTTTGATGAAGAATGTAATGGGCACTAGAGAATAGGTAAAATGGAGGAGCAGGCAGGCAGATGTGTGAATCTGAATGCCAGAGGAAAGCAGGGGTTCAGACAGTGGGTTAGGATTTAACAGTTAATGTCCAATGGGTGGACATTTAAACCAGGGGAGAGAATGTATATATAATAAGACTGGAACTAGGAGAAGCCAGTATTTAAGGAGTGGGCAGAGAAGGAGCCATTGAGGGAAGCTGAGAAGAAACAGATGATTAAGTGGGAAACAGATGAATGGCCAGCAGTATCCAAAAGAGTAGTAAGGCTGAAGTAGACTGGAACTCAAAAATGCCCTCTGGAGTTAGCAGTATGGATGTTATTGGTGGCTGTTTTCAGAGCAACTTCAGTAGGGTAATGGGAACAGAAAATTGAAGGGCGACTAGGAAGTAAGAATCCAAAGACTGTGTTTATAGGCTGTGTTTTAGGAAACTTGGGTGGGAAGAGAGAGTAGAGAGAGGGCAACATCTACAGGGAGGCAAGTTGAATATGTAGGAGGTAGATGGGAGTTTGAAGGAACAAAGTTCTAGAGGAGATGGAAGCAAGAATATAGGTGGTGAATTGGCCTTGATTGACAGAAGTGAAACCTCATCTTTGGAAAACTCAAGGGGGAAGGTAAGAAGGAAGACACATGAACCTAAATTTATAGAGGATGAGTGGAAAATTCAGGTAATTCATGTCTGTTGGCCTCATTTGTTTCAGAAGAGTAGGAGGTGAGGTCTCTTACTGAAAAAAGAAGAGCCCAAGCTGAAATGATGTCCAGACTGAACTCACCTTCCTCTCTACACTGGCTCCTTCTTCCCTATCTTAATAAATGGCTCCATAATCATTTACTGTTGCTCACAACAGAAACTTATCTTTGGCAGTTATCTTTGGTGCTTCCTCTTCCTCCACCTCACCATAGCCAATGATTCACCAAGTCATGTAGTTCTTCCTATGTCTTCATAAATCTCTCCACTGTTTTTGGACTCACTGCTACCACCGTAGTACCCCATTCTCTTGAACTACTAACTGGTCTCTTACATTTCTATTTTTGTCCCACTCCAATCCAGGCTCTGCAGTGTAGCCAGGCATCATTTTTTTAATATGACAATCTGACAGCCATTCCTCTACCTGAAACCTTAATATGATCTTTAAGGTATTCTGTGATCTGCACCCTGCTCATCTCTCCAGGATCCTCTCAAGCAACTCCACTGGCAGTACGTGGGAGTTTCAGGCCAACTGTACTGCTTTTTATTCCTTCCATTTACTAGTCTTCAACTTCCAGTCTTCAGCTTGAGTCCACTTCTTTCACAGGCTTCCAGACTGCTTCTATCTTCTTAGTGATTGACTGGGTAGGCACTCATGAGCACTTGCAACAATTGTAATATTCAGTATACTTGAGAGCACTTGCTCAGTGTCTTGGCCATGAGCTCCACTGGGGCAGGGATTGGCTTGGTTTTTTTATTCACTATTGTATCTCTAGGACCCAGCATGGTGCTTGCCCCTTGAAGGTAATAGTAATACTTTGAAGGCACTAGTTGAATTAATTAATTCATTTAAAAATAGTTTTTGAACAAATGCTCTGTGCCAGGTATATTCCTTGTGCTGAGTATAGAAGAGTGAACAGACAGGTAAAGTCTGCTCTCATTATACTCATACTGCAGACCATACAAGAAAATAGGTTCAATAAGGCATAGATACTAGGTGGTACAGATGGGGAGAATGGTATTCTAACTTCAGTTTTATGTACTACTTCTTTACACTATGTCCTCTTTTTTTTTTTTTTTAAGATTTTATTTATTTATTTGTCAGATAGAGAGAGAGCGTAGGAGTGAGCACAGGCAGACAGAGTGGCAGGCAGAGGCAGAGGGAGAAGCAGGCTCACCGCTGAGCAAGGAGAACGATGTGGGACTCGATCCCAGGATGCTGGGATCATGACCTGAGCCGAAGGCAGCTGCTTAACCAACTGAGCCACCCAGGTGTCCCTATGTCCTCTTTTCTAAGGAAGAAGGTTTTCTCAGTATTCTCCTAAGAGGAATATAAATAAAATCTTATATTCTGTAGATCCTTCAAAGATCAGGTCCAGTATCATGACTCACATCAAGGAACATTCTTTAACTGTTCCAGCCAACATTAATTCTTTGATATCTTGGACCATGGAATTCGACAAACACAAAATTGCTCCCTTTCTCCCGCCGTAGATGTTAACTTTTGCCACATGTAATATTTAAAGCTCTTTAAAGTAAGGAAATATGTATTACATGCACCTGGCATGTGACTGAGCATACAGTAGGAGCTTAATTAAGGTCTGATGATTGATTTTTATGCATCAAATACCCTCTACACAAATGTATTTTCAGTAGAAAAATTTTATAGGATTTAACCCAACTACTTCTTGAATTATGTGATATGACATAATCTTAAAATGACTTTTTATTTCAAATTGTTTTTGTTTCAAATAACTTAATATTTAACTGTGGGATTGGCAAAATTGCCAAAGTTTTATATCGTTCATGGAAAAAAAAGATTTTATGTGAGAAAAACACTGTGAGAATTTATATTTGAAAATATCTAGTCGATAAATGCACTGATATGAATCATTAAACTTTTAAAAGTGCTATGTTTATTGCAAGGAAAATAACATGCTGGAACTTTGCTTAACTGTTTGTTGATTATGCTAGTAATTTTATTTTCTTAAATAATACCTAAAAGTTCAAAGTGGAAAACTATTTTTAAAAAAGATTTTGAGATGAACCCATTTTATTGCTATGGGTTACAAATAATGTTATTTGTTTGGGCTAGAATTATTAAACTGGTATTATCTGAACTGTGTGAAATTCATGTAGAGTAAACTTATTACAAATATCTAGTATATCTCAAATTTAAGCCGTCAAATGTTAAAGAAGTTTATTCTTAGCTATTAGAAAAAAAGAACAGTAATAAATTTTGGGTTGGATTTTTCTCTTCAGAAGTTGGTCATGAGAAATTAATCATTTCTAATTTACTGGCAAAGAAGCAGAATCACATAATTCTGGAATTGGAAGGGAACTTAATATATCAAAGACCGGGATAAATATGTAAACATTAAAAATATGTAAACTTTACCACAAGGATGAATTTCCCAATTTATTTTTCATGTTCTTAAAATGAAATATTGACTTTAAAATTTGATTAAAAATGAAGAGTGCCCAAAGGAGTTTTGAGAAAATTGTAACGTGATGAATAACATCCTTAGCGTGAAACAGTTACCGGAACCATGCAAACTGCTTGGTGGGGTGCCATCATTTGCACATGAAGTGGTGAGCCGTATTTAAAATATGTCAGAATTTTCACCTAAAATGACCTTGCTGAGATGTTGCCTGGGGCCTGGAAGGCTGAGGCACTGGAGTCAGGGAGATCTGCTTGGAAGCCCTTGGAGGGATGAGGGGGTACTAAAGCCAGTTTAAAGGAAGAGAGGCAGGGGCAAGGGGAAGCAAAGATAACCATGAAGAAAGAAATGGCAGAGTTCAGAGAAAGATTTCATATAGGCAATGAAAGAAATGGAAAACTCAAAGATGACCTCACATTGTCTGCCTGGAAGTCTGCAAGAAGGGTATAACTATTGGCACATTTGGCGCCGGGGGTTGGGGTCATTGCTTAGGGACTTCTAGGTTTTGGTTTTGGTGTGAATGTAAATCATCTTGCAGATGTAACAACAAAGAATTTATGGTTTTTGAAAAGCTCTCCAGGCATTATTTTTTCTATGTACAATTAAAGAACTATCACTGATTTGTGATATTTAGATTGTGTGTGTATGTGTGTGTAGGCTTGTGTTCTGCTGGTCACATCCAACTCCATTAGAGTCTTCGACTTGGTATCTGAGTGACTTTAGAGAAACTACTAAATATGTGTCTCACTGCTCTGCAAAAATGGAGAAGAAATATTAGTATCTCTCTGACAGTGTTACCAGGAGGATCCAGTGAGATAATGCACACAGGAAGACCTTACACAAACTCCTTAAATGTTAGCTTTCCTGCCAAGTGAATACCGCCAAACCACGGCAACAGTTGGCACCTGTCCCCACAGCTACGGCTGCCCTCAGGGTACTACTCACTCTTAGGTAGAACTCTCCATTTTCATTTCCAGATTTAATCCGAAAAGTATTGATGGTGTTGGCATAAATAGTTGTGGCCTGTATCTGGAAGATGTCTGATGGCACAGACCTATCCGATCGGATACTCATGTACTTGTAGACTATAGACTGGGGAAGTTCTCGGCACACTGCACTTGAGACTGGGCAAACACATCGGCTGCAGAGAAAAACAAAAGTATTTCCCAGTTTAGAGTGGTAAGACCAGAAGCTTCTCACTTTCAAAAGCTCTGATTTTTCTTACTTCTCTGATGTTAGAACGTAGGGATCTTGACAAGGATTTCGTGGGTAACAACGGAAGCCGCCATGATAATTCCAACACATTTCATCTTCCCGACATTCATTTGTGGTCTCACACTCATTTATGTCTGTAAACACATAAGATTAAAGAATTTACTGATGTGAGAAAATTGTATAATACTCCATAGCTTCACTTCTTGTGCTGTGCTTCCTTTGGGCAGTGTAATCCAGTCCCAGAGCATCAAGTCTCCACCCGCATGCCTTGCTTACCAAAACCACACCTCTAGGCTTTACCTTTCTGGGAAGCTCCTGAGTCAGTCAAATGCCTTCTCCTTTGGTTTTTCTTGCTGCTTTCCCAGTGAGAAGGCCCTCCCCACCCTAACCATAAAAAATCTCATCTAACCAGCACACTTCAAGGCCAAATTGAGAAGCCTTTTCCTTCCTCAGCCTTCTAACCCTCCAGGCAGAATTTATTCTAATCGTTCAGTGCACTTATCCATCTCTTATTTAAGTCCATTTTATCTTATAATTAACTATTGCCGTATCTATATTCTTAACTAAATTACAATCTCCCGAAGGGCAAGAATTGGTGTCTTTCACTTTTATATAAGCTCGGTCAATGGCTAATGTTTGGCTTTGAATTCAACAGACGAACAATAGGTAATTGATAAAAAGATCATAAAATGACACATATATACGAATCTTCCTGGAATGACTCAGCTACATCTGTCCTCAATTAAATGCAATGAACTCAGGTCCTATTCAGTCTCACGTCTAAAAGCACATTAAACTTAGCCTGATCCCCCATACAACTGAATCTCTCTGGATCTGTTCCACTTTGGGTGGCATAGCTATTTAGAGACAGTGTGGAAGAAGGCGGCTTAAAGAAGGGGCTGTGGTGAGAGGCAAGCCAGGAAAAGGCAGTGCGAGGAAGCCAGAAAAGGAGAGAGTCCCAGAAAAAGAGGGCTGTGAGAAGGCCAGGCTGGACACAGACTGGTTTGGGACGTGGGAATTAGGAGGCTCCAGATGACATCTGAGAGAACACTTCCACTAGAGAGCCATTAAATTTACTATTACAACAGCAACAATGAAAACTATATTAATATTCACATCGCTGGCTATGTCTACCTCCCTTTACATTTGAATAATGATTTAAATTTTATCCATTATAAGGCTCTTCTGAATCTTTCCCCCTCAGTTAACTAGACACTGTCATTCATTAATTTACTCATTTCATAAGTGGTTTACCAAATCCCTGCTGCAAGCCAGGAATGGGCTAGCTGCTGGGGTTAAATCTGCTTTTCCTATCAGAAATCTCATACCCCATGTTCTCTTTTGGGGGGCCTTTATTGCTTTCTTCTTTGCATTATTGAAATCTGCATGTTTGTCTTAACCCTCTTATTAGCTTATAAACCCCCTTTAGGGCAGGACTATGGTATCCATCTTTACATCCCCTTATCACCAAGCACTAATGCACTCAGGGGCACCTGGCCTTTTTTTTTTTTTTTTTAAAGATTTTATTTATTTATTTATTTGAGAGAGAGAGAGAGAGAGAATGAGAGGAGAGAGGTCAAGTGGGTGAAGAAGACTCCCTGCCGAGCAGGGAGCCTGATGTGGGACTCGATCCCAGGACTCCAGGATCATGACCTGAGCCAAAGGAGGAGCACCTGGCTTTTAATAAATATTAAAATGAACTACGTTGCTCTTCACACAAATAATTTAGACATATGTGAGAGAGATATTATCTCTACTTGACATGGAGGAAAAACAAATAAGGGTTAAGTAAGTGGCTCAAGTTCATACAGGTAGTAACAGGCATCTTTCCACTGTAAGGTAGTACATCTTCTAAATGAAAATAATTCCATGCCTTGTCCTTGGAGGAAAAAAAAATTCTTTTAGTTTCCAAACTGGCTACAGCTATCTGGAACCTAAGAGGAGACTGGAAAAGTTTCCAAGAGTTTCCAAGGGTCAGTTTATACAAAGTGTCTTCTTTTGGACTGGCTATGGCTAAAGAAAGAATTTAGATCCCTTAGAAGAAATCATAATTGACTTGTCTGTTCAATATTCTTCACTTCTCTGAAAAATAAAGATGCTGTTAGCTACAAGTTAAGCTAAGACTGATTTGTTATATGGAGACCAAGAATGGCAAAAGGAAACGTTATGTAATAATTTCATTGATTATGACCATTAATTTAGAGCCTGGCATAATCAATATCTTAATCATTCTGGAATGTTTTTCAGGAATTATCAATAGTATTAAAATATTTGATGAATGTGTGTCTGTGTGTATGTGTATTCTCTGTCTCTCTTTCTCTGTCTCCTCTGTGCCCCCCTTCCACCCAAACACACAGTTTTCATTTTTGCAAGGTTGTAGAAATGAGAACAGTTATTTTATCCTCAAAATAAGTCTTTTGGTTTTACTTTAGTCTATGAATGAGTTTGGGAAGAGATAATTTTAGTGGAGAAAACCAATTGCTTTGTACCTTAAAAGAATGTTAAGTCTCTTCCATAAAAATGTTTTGGCTTAACTAAATATTCTGGAGCTGCATATCTTCAAGATATAAAACTCATGAATCCCTTATTTGTAATTTCAGTGCATTTTACTCCTTTAATTGTAATGGATACGTTTCCATATACATAGAGTAGGCAGGTAAGATTCTACTGTATGTTAATTTACTTTTGTCTTTTGCTGAATACCAAATCCACTTATGATCAGAAACACAGAGACATTTATTCGAAGGACTCCAGGGAAATGGATTAAGATACCCCATTGGCTAACACTTTCCTCCATGTAATATTCATTTTAAAGGTTTCAGGCTCAGAAAATAAAATCATTGGGATGCAGTGTTTTTCTACAATTAGCATTAGAGTCTCTAGGAACCTGGAAAGGGGTATAAAGGTGTTCATTTGTGCAATGAATGGCATTCTGATTATGCTCATATTTAGTGGCTGTAGTCTAGTTGAATGATCATATGCATACTATAAAATCCCAGGTCCTGGGTGTTCCTCTGAGTTAATATTATCCTGTAAAATCATGATATAGACTGAGAATCCCTAGGGTCTCCTTTCCTTGATTTTTCCCTTTCTTAAAGGATTTTACTGCCCTTATATGTCTTTTCTCAGTTCTGATTAAAGGGGACTTTCTAGGGCAGATTTGCTACTAATCACTTGTATTGCTAAGTAAATTTTATGAAAACATCTTGGATTATAAGGCTTTATAGTTTACAAATAATTTTTTTGTCTGTTATCTCATATCATGCTCACAACTCCCTTTTCCAAATGAGAAAGCTGAGGCTTAGAGATGTTTGATAATTTGTTCAAGATTATACAGATAGAAGGTGGTACAGCTAGGACTCAAAAAAAATTTTTCTTTCTTCAAGTTCAGTCATTTTTCCCACTCTTTCACTGCTTTATGTAAATGTAAGTGTCTATTCTAGCTTTTCTAGGATTAACTATACTTTTGGTTTTATCTGAGCAGAATTTTCCCTGTTAAAAAAATTTGAAACTACATGTAGCATTGGAGGTATATAGGTATGAAGATCACCTGAATGTTTATTTTAAAACTGGACCCTAGGATATTAGCTATTTTTGGATCAATAGTTTTTTGGTGAAGAATTCAAGCACATTTAAATATACACAAGGCTGTTTTCTCAGCACCTAAATACTACCCAGTTTATAATCTTGGTGTTTTAGAGGATATGAGACTGGTTTGAGGTTTGCCTAACCCACATATTAATTTTATTCTCTAGACTCAAACTGATGGTGAAATATTTTAATAATTAATCTTTTTGGGGAGGTGATTAGAAGATGTGTATGATAGAGATTATGTAGGCTATATAGAAGAGATATCAATATTTTATTAAAATTTTTTGTACCTTAAGAAAGAAAAACAATTACTTTAAGTTTTAAGAAGTCAGTGTTGGGGTGCCTGGCGGCTCAGCTGGTTAAGTGACGGCCTTCGGCTTGGGTCACGATCCTGGAGTCCTGGGATAAGAGTCCTGCATAGGGCTCCCTGCTCCGCAGGGAGTCTGCTTCTCCCTCTGACCCTCCCCCTTCTCGTACTTGCTCGTTCTCTCTCTCTCAAATAAATAAATAAATAAATAAATTTTTAAAAAGTCAGTGTTAACTGAATAACTCCCTTTTTATGAGATGTGCATATTGCATTATGAACAAAGGAAAAAGGAGCTCAGATTTTATTCAAGAGAGAAAAAATGAAAGTCTATGGTAGAGAATCCTATAAGTTTCTCCCTGCTTTTTTCTGGTTAAAAATGAACGAAAACAATAAACTCACCCTGACAGGTTCTACTTCTCACCACTTGGTATCCCTGGGGGCACATACATGAGAATTTCCCAGGTTCATTGACACACTGATACTGACACAGGTAGCTTGAGGTTCTGCATTCATCAATGTCTATTGAATCAGACAAGAGCAGGGACACAGAGTTGAAAAACTTACAGGTCACTACTTTGGTAATAATTTTAAAGATAAGGTAAGAGGGTAAAAATACTGCAAACTCGAAAACAGAAATATACTTTGTAAGATACTTGAGGGAAAAGTCTACAATATCAGCTCATTTCCTCTAGAACTTCACCACACAGAGTTTTCTTACCATCAGTTTCAGTCAATCACTGAAGATTGGCAAATCTTGGACCTAACCATATCAACTGAGCAGACTGAATGAATTGGGAATTAAGGGGAAGAATGCTTTGCATTTCTCAATTGGTGATGTCTTTGTAGTTTGCTCAGATGGCAGAGGCAGCTGTCCAGAGCCAGTTCCTTTTGGTTTTGAGTATAGTGGCATGATGGGTGGGGTATGACCTTCGTGGCTCCAAGTAAAGCTGAGAGGAAGTCAGAGACCTCAAGTGTCAATGGCATACCCCTCAGGATGTCTTATGCCTTCTGAATTGCACAGTGGAACATGCATGGACAATGGACTCTAAAGGTCATCCTTCAATTAAATGGTCCTCTTTTTACTCATGTGGAAAGTGAAACCGAGGCAACTTAAGAAATGTGTCCAAGTCACACAGTGGCAGGAAGAAGACTAGAGGACAGGCCTCTTGGTTTATATTCTAACGTTTCTGACATGTGATTAACTCTCTTCCTATTTAAATGTGCATACCAGTCACCTGGGATTCTTGATAAATGTAGCATCTGACTCAGTAGGTCTGGTCTGGGACTTGACATCTGTATTTCTCCCAAGTAGAGACAAGGAGGTGTCAGTGCTGCTGGCCATCAGATCACTTTGAGAAACAAGACACCCCTTCTAATTATTAGACTCACCCTACATCTAATACTTCAGTTATTTTGTTCCTTCTCCTTTTTCTTGATAACATGCTAAAAAGGCAATGTTATAATTGAACTTAATTATCTGGATTTTAAAATAGAATTTACATGGTGAAAAATTTGTTTTCATAAACAGGTACAATAAAGCAACAGCAATTATACAGATTGAGCTGTTATTACAAATTATTTGGAAAATATTTTACCTTCACAGTTGAGCCTGTCACTGCTCAGCTCATATCCTTGATTGCACTGACAGATGAATGAGCCAAGAATGTTGTAGCATTGCTGAGCACATTGATTGCTAGCATCACATTCATTTATATCTGAAAGGAAACATTGTATACATTTATATATCTATGTCTTAAAACATATCCTTGCTTTTTTTGTACCTATGCCATCTAGTGATAAGTGAATGATTCCCGGGTTGGATTCTTTGCCCTGCAGAAGCTCACTGGAAGAACATCCATTCAAGTTTCATATTTGTTGGAATAACTTCAAATGTCTGTCATGCACTTCTTTTAGAAATACCAGAATATTTCTTTCTGGGAATGACAGTGAGTTTTGTGTTTGATGAATCTTTCCAAAAGAATTTAATGATTCTAATAAATATACATTCCAGTATCTATTTTCTTTTTATTGTTGTTCAGATGCAAAGTGCCAAGTCTATAAATAATTGATAGAAGACATTCATATTGATACAGTCTCTCAGCATGCTGTGGTGAAGATTTATCTGTGCTATTTATTACTTTTTAAATGGGTTCTGTTAAATTCCATTACAGTTATGACATAAGCTGTTGAGACCCATACAGAGTTTTGCAATGCTCTAAGGCACTGAAAATATTGTGAAAAGGCATTTTTCCTGCACTAGATTCTTTCCATGTCATGCCAATCCTAAAAGTGTGTTCTGTGACACTGCAGTCTGAAAGGGGAGAAGAAGCATGTAAAAATCAGATGCACTTTCAGTGAAAATTTATGTACATGGACTTACAATAACCCATTGGCACCTTCAGCATTTATATCACATGCTGTTGACTAATTGGTGTGTGTATATCAATTGATCTATAGTTTTTTAAATCTTTGATATACCCACAGAGGAGAACTAAAACCAAGGTTAACAAAGTTTTCCATTCACATCTTGATGTGTTTTAAGAAACAGATTGGTTATTGTCTTTTCAGCTTTATGTAGGGAAGATAATGCCAGTTCACTCAAGAGCACAGAAAACTGGAAATATTGCAACATGCCCTGATGTTTGTTTTGAAGACAGAAATCAGTCAGTATGGCAGTTTCCCCAAATCTTACCTACGCAGGTATAGTTGTTTGCGGCCAACTGAAATCCAGGACTGCACTGGCAATAAAATGACCCTGGTGTGTTCACACATCTTTGGTGGCAATATGGAGGGATGGTGCATTCATCTATGTCTAGGTTATCAGGCACACACAAAGAGAACCACATTATTGACTATCCACAGCTGTTAGCTCTTTAGTTCTCACTGGAACATTATCTAGAAAACCTACCTGGAGAAAAATCTCATTTTAAAGGTAATTCTCTCCCTTTATTTCTAAATTAGGGTTTGCTTTTAAAAAATATACTTTGGTTTGTATTCTGAAGTTGAGTGAGATGTTAAAGACAAAGACTTCATAAAGCTGGTTGAGTGGGTTGAGATTTAAAGACAGAAAAACAATGAAGACTATTTCATATATATATATATATATATATATATATATATATATGGATATGTATGTCAGTTCAGGGATCTAAAAGATTATCTGTAATAACAGAAGGAGAAAAAGGACTATGGAAGAATCAACGGACGTAGCATACAACTAAGAGAAAGGAGGAGTGGCCTGCCGCTCAGCTGGTGACATTGGCCAAGTAATATAAACATTTGGCTTCTTGGTTTTTTCTTTTGTAAAATGTGGATAGTAATGCTTGCTATGTGTATCTTACAACATTTCTGTGAGAAGCAAATGAAAGAACACTGTGGAAGGAGTAGGATGCTAAACAAATTACCTCTTGAGAGTGCCCTCTGACACTCTGGTGAAATGTTCCAGGCTGTGTTCTTCTCAGATAAATATTTCCAACTATAAAATGATCAGTTGAGAACGTGTGGAGTAGGATTAACATCTTAGAAGCATAATAAAATTTCATTAACTCTACACTTTGTGACAACTCTAACATGGTGTGTGTAACTTAAAATAACAATTATGCATGTACAAAGTAAGACAACAGTGACACTACCTTTTGGTAAAAAACGAAAACAAAACAATACTTTATGCTGAGTTCCTCTGACTGAAACTGTGGGAGGCAGTATGCTCAAGTGGCCTCAGGACAACCTGGGAGGACTCTTTGTTCTGGCACTTACTAGCATGGTCTTAACCTCTCAGAGCTTCCATTTCCTCTTCTGTAAGTGGTAATACAACAATGTGGTAGACTTTTGGGGAGGGTAACATGAAATTATATAGACAAACTTCCTCGTAAAAAACAGGTAAAAATAAATGGCAGCTATTATTAATAGACTGCCAAATATATTTGATTTCACTTCAATATTGCAATAAAAGGTAATGACATTGACATGGCTTTCCACCTCATTTATTGAGGTGTCTGCTCAGATGTCACCTCAGGGAGGCCATCTCTGTCCATCCACATAAAATGGCTTCTTCTGTCCCATCTGTATTTTTTTTTTCCCTGCTTTGTAAACATTTTTCTTTCTTTGTAGCCACTGACACTCCTTCCCATTGTGTTTTGTGTTTATTTGCTTTTTATCTGTCTCCCTCACTATAATGCTTGGCAAATAATACCTGTCTCATCTTTAGGTGATGGTAGAATATTTTTTATCTATTCGCTGCTGTGTGCTGAATACCTGGAACAGGGTCTGGCATAGTAGGTGCTCGATAAACATCAGTTGAGTGAGTGTAGACTTTATACTAATTAAGACCAATTTTAGCATAGTTCTTCCTCCTACTCAGTATTATAGTCAGTTGCCAGTATTGACAACTAATTTGTAAAAATGGTCCCTTCTAATAGTTCCGTGAAGGGCGTGAGGCTGTAAAATGTGTTTGTGTACCATGAAGGCCCAGCACTTAGAACAGTATCGGTACACAGTCAGTGCTCAGTAAATACTTGATGAATAAATGATGCATGTCTTCTCAACCAGTGAACATCCAGTAAATCATTGTTATTTTCAGGCACTGTGTTTGGCACTATAGTTTTATAATGATGATAAAGACATACAGTATACCCTGTCTAATATGGAAGAAAGGCATGAAAACATATTATTGTATGGAATGATAAGATCAACAGTAGAAAGCTATACAAGGGACAGAAAGAACAGCATTCTGCTCAAGGTGTGATCTGCTGACTACTGTTGGTCCATGTACTATTTGGACCAGTCTGCAACAAATAGCTACAGAAATTGAGGATATGTGTTTAGGAATAGCCATTTGTGTTACTACAACATTTTTACTGTACTGTATAATAGTATTGATCTGCAACAGGCTGGAAATTTAAAAAAAAGCTCATTTAGTTTTTAGTTTTGAGAAGTAGTGAGGTAGAGGAGGGAGTAACTAACTATAGCTGGGTAAATCATGGAAGACTTCCAAGAGGAAGTGACCCTGAGCTGGGATTTGGAAACTGAATAGGAGTTTGCCAGGGCTGCATGTTCCTGGTGCTGAAAGAGCTTATGTAGAGGCACTAAAGTGTGAAACTGTGTGATGTATGTGGGGAACTGTAACTAGTGGACAAGCCTGCAGTATAATATTTTGGGGGGAGAAAGGTGTTGATACAACAGAGCTGGACAAGAATCTGATGGAAGAAGACCTTAGATGCTCTGTTGATGATGTGGATTTGGTTTTGTAGGTGAGGGGAACAGCAAGGATGCCACAAAATTAGATCTGAATTTAAGAACATTTCCTCCTGCTATATCATATAGGGCTACACTCATACATTTTATTCCCTTTAATTGTTCCCATAGTAGGTTGAGTTAGTTCTTTGTCTATACTTTTTATACCCTCAATAGTTTAGTTTCCTGACTAATCCATTAGGCAAAACTTTGGTGCCTGTGGTGTTTTCTACACAGTCTTCTCCTAAATCACAGCTTCAGTCACACAAGGCCTGGGCCTTCCTCAGAGGCTGAGCATTCACCCCAGTACCTGGGCACAGCCCCGTGGTGAGCAGAACTGGGCCAGGGCCCATGATGAGCTCAGTGTTGACATCCTGACATCAACAGTGAACATTCCCAGGTGAAAATTAATGCTAACTTCCTGTTCCCACACTTTTATCCTCTGTTCCAAAGAGGAAATAAAGACTCCTCACTGATGTATGTTAAAAGGTGGTATGTAAGGGGACGCCTAGGTGGCTCAGTGGGTTAAGCCACTGCCTTCGGCTTGGGTCATGATCCCAACGTCCTGGGATCGAGTCCCGCATCGGGCTCTCTGCTCGGCAGGGAGCCTGCTTCTCCCCTCCCCTCTCTGCCTACTTGTGTGATCTCTGTCTATCAAATAAATAAATAAAATCTTTAAAAAAATAAATAAAAGGTGGTATGTAAATTGCTATTAATATCATATAGATAGAACTGACACAGGGAGTCAGTAAGAAAGTTTTACTCCTGGGTGCCTGGGTGGCTCAGTGGGTTAAAGCCGCTGCCTTCGGCTCGGGTCATGATCCCAGGGTCGTGGAATCGAGCCCCACATTGGGCTCTCTGCTCTGCAGACAGCCTGCTTCCTCCTCTCTCTCTCTGCCTCTCTGCCTACTTGTGATCTCTGTCTGTTGGATAAATAAATAAAATCTTTAAAAAAAAAAAAAAGTTTTACTCCTACTGCAGAACAAACCTCTTGAGTGAACTTAGAACACATTTATTTTTACTGTTTACTTCTCATTTGCCAGTCAATCTCCTCACACTGTGTCCTTCCAGTCATTAAAAAATGCACAGAGCATCTACTTGGCAGGCACTTTTCAGGTTCTGGGGAAACAGCAGTGACACAAACCACACCTGGCCCCTGCCCTCAGGTAGCTCAAGTAGAGCTCTCAAGTGGAGGCACGTGATGGATGGACTTGGCTTTGCCTTCCCAGGACTGCACCCATGTGTAGCATAATGAATATTTAGTTTGTGTCTGTTAACTCATCACGCAATGACAGCACACAGCTCTTCTACCCAGGACTCGTCGTAGCTTTAAGCACTCCCACGCATGAGCTCCTGAGTATGTAAGTCATTTGTCCAAAGCCTCAACGTGAGTCAGGGGTAGAGCTGGGATTTGAACCTCACCATGTGCCCTATAAGCTATGCTGTTTTATGAACCAGTGAATGAAGGTCACATAATCAATGTTTTGGTGCTACAGCCTCTAAACAGCTAATTTAAAATTATTTTCTTGGTTGCTTTTGTGGTTCCATTCACACTCCAAATTTTTGCTTTTGCTTAGTCTAACATGTAGGCAACACTTTGATATCCAGAATATACTCACCCTTTACAGTTAGTTCTTTCTTGCTAATGTGGAAAATAGACCAGGAGTCAATGAAAGAATAAGCAGTTGTTAGCTATCCCTCTCCAAATAAATAGGAGTGCTTTGTTCTGAATGACTGAGGTTTAAACAAGTAAGACGTCTAGAACAGGATCTGGGTTATTGCTCTGCTGTACTTACCTACACACTGCTCTCCTCGCTTCTGGTACCCCGGGAGGCACTGACAGGTGAAGGAGCCTCGTAAATTGATGCACACTTGGTCAGTTCTGCAGTTGTGAGTCCCTGCAGTGCACTCGTCTATATCTGGTAAAGATAGCCAGCACAGAGCTTGAGTTGGTTGTATAGATGTTACTATTTCCTCCATTTAAAAAAACCCGAAGGAATATAGTTGACACATAAGTGACATTAGTTTCAGGTGTACAAACATAGTGGTTCGACAACTCTATACAATACCTCATACTCACCGCAAGTCTAGCAGCCATCTGTCACCTCCAATGATACTATGGCAGTACCATTAACTATCTTCCCTCTGTTGAATTGCCATCATACTTTTTTTTTAAAGAAAGAAAGTTTTTACCTTATTCTTAAAATAATACTCTGTAATTTTATTTATTAGAAATGTTTAAAATATAAATGATTTCAAGTGTTCAAAAAATAATTTCATAGGAGCCATGCTAACATTAGCCATGCCTGCTTTGGCTCACTTTATTTTCAGAAATGAAACATTCGAGACATAGCTAAAGACACTGTATTCTCATCTCTTTACCCACCCACTTACCACTGTCCTGGTAGGTGTGATTCCTTCCCTGAAATGTTTTTATACTTTTATTATAAATCCATCCATTAGAATATACAGTGTATCCATTAGAATATACAATGTTGTTTTATGTAAGTTGTATAATACTTGCTTTTTCTACCCAGTATACTGCATTTGAGATCATTTATGTTGATGTCTCTAAGACATCCAGATATAAATAAAACTTTAATACTGCACATTTCCTGTTTTGTTTTTTTTTTTAACTTTAATTGCAGGGGTGCCTGGGTGACTCAGTTGGTTGAGTCTTGATTTTGGCTCATGTCATAATCTCAGGGTTGTGGGATGGAGCCCTGAGTCAGGCTCCACGCTCAGTGTAGAATCTCCTTGAGGTTCCTCCCTCTCCCTCTGCCCCTCCCCCCATGCACCCTCTCTCTCTCTCTCAAACAAAGAAACAAATTAATAAATAAATCTTAAAAAAAAAAAACAACAAAACTCTTTTGGAGTGCCTGAGTGGCTCAGTCCATTAAACATCTATCTGCCTTTAGCTCAGGTCATGATCCTCAGCTGGGAGCCTGCTCTCCCTCTGCCACTCTACCTCCCTGCTCATGCTCTCTTTCTCAAATCAATAAATACAATCTTAAAAAAAAAAAAAAAACCCTTTCATTGTAAATTTCAAGATGCAAAGGATTCAACTTGATCATATTCCTCTAGGAGAGATTAAGACTAGTGTAGTTTAAAATACAATATTTTCTCCAAGCACTTCATTTCAGTTTTAAAAAGATATTTCCCCAAACCAGTTCTATAATTTACTAAATGTGCCCTAAGGAGTAGGTAGATTATAGTTTTAGAAAAGTAAAAAATGCTCAGTCATAATATAATGAATCTGTTATAATGAATTTCTTTGGGATCAAAATGTGATGTGAATTTGTGTGCATGCTTTCATATTACAGTAATTTATAAGTGAAATTTAATTTTGCCTTTTCAACATTACCTTCGCTTTCAATTAACTCTCTCCCATTATGAAGTTAAATAGGTGAGTTAAGATGAAAGGCTTATGTGATTTTGGCATTCTTCAACAACTGAAGAGTCTAAGCTTTGTTAAAAAACATCGTCAAACTTGGAATTCCTAGATGACAAATTTTGCATGAAAACGAAGAGCCTTAGATCATCACTGTGGCAAACCCAGGGTGGTGCTTTGGAAGAGACAGTGGACTAACATTCAATACAACAGATGAGCCGTCAGTAATTAGAATGTCTTCCTCAATTCCTGCCTTCCCTTAAAGAAACTCAGAGAGTGGTTCCTGCCATGTTGCCTTTCAAGTCTATTTCCAGGGAGAGCTGTTGCACCAATGTAAAAATGTAGGAGGTTCCTGTCGTCAGAGAGTTGTCCTCAAATACCGGCTTTGAATGATAATAGAGATTCTTTCCAAAAGAAAGAGGGAGGGAAGATGAAAAATTCTCAAGGGATGGATGGCCATTTATTGGATACTACCCTATAAAAGCATCTACTTAACATGATTCTTTGAACCTGGTTTTAAAGTTGTGGTGAACTTTTTGTGTTACTGTTTTTTTATTTTTGTTTTGACATCCATCATCATCATCATCATCACTATTTTCAAATCAGTGATTCTAACTCTGTCCTTTTAAGGTACTGTGCAGAAGTGCCACGATCTTGCTTTGAAATTATCTGCTCTTTTTTTGTGTGTCTTATTATATTCTCATATGCACTTGATGAAAACATTTCTACTGGGGTTTCTTTCAGAGCTTTATGACTCGCTAATGCAGAAATGACAGCAGAATTCCTATTGTTTTATGTCAAGAGCATTTGCCAGCATTTGCAGTGATAACAGCCCTGAGAGATACCGAAATGTGAAATTCAGATGTGGCAAGTTTCCTCAGTACATGCTGGCAGAAGATCAAGGACTGGGGCTGGCTGCTGCGTTTTCTAAGGGAGGCCTCACCAGTGACTGTGGCTTTTCCTTCTGAGACCTCTCTGCAAACCGCCTCCACCCCACTGCATTCCCGATGTCCTACAATTTCCTTCCTACTTTCTTGTTCAGTTCTAAGGCTCTTTGATAAATAGGCTGATATTTCCAGTGGACTTAATATATCATTAAATAGGATTTATTATTTATTTATTTATTTAACTTATTTTTTTTAAGATTTTTTTTTTTTTTGACAGAGATCACAAGTAGGCAGAGAGACAGCCAGAGATAGAGAATGGGGGAAGCAAGCTCCCCGCTGAGCAGAGAGCCTGCTGCAGGCTCGATCCCAGGACACTGAGATCATGACCTGAGCTGAAGGCAGAGGCTTTAACCCACTGAGCCACCCAGTCGCCCCTAAATAGGTTTTAAACATAAAAATTGTTCTACCTAGACCTACCCCTTCTTAAGAACCAGGTCTGTTGACTTCTGAGAAAGATTATCGAAAAAAAATATTAGGTGAGTTAAAATATTTCAGTAATTGGGGCACCTGGGTGGCTCAGTGGGTTAAAGCCTCTGCCTTCGGCTTGGGTCATGATCTCAGGGTCCTGAGATTGAGCCCCGCGTCGGGTTCTCTTCTCAGCAGGGAGCCTGCTTCCCTCTCTCTCTCTCTGCCTGCCTCTCTGCCTACTTGTGATCTCTGTCTGTCAAATAAATAAATAAAATCTTAAAAAAAATTTTCAGTAATTAAAAAATACCACTGCCTCCACTACCACTATATTCTTTTCCTTTCTCTATCAAAACAAAAACAAACAAACAAACAAAACTGCTCTAGGACTCACCACACCTAACATTGACTGGTGATATTTTTAACATCCTTTGTACATACTTGGACTCACTTTGATTTTTAATTCTTTTGGATGAGAAACTTCCTGAAATTCAATAAAACACAATTGCATGAAATCCCCTCCAAGAAATTATCCCAAAGGAGTTGAGTGCAGGCTTTGTCATATACCTTGAGCTGGATCTGCTAGGAAATGAATGGGCTACATTTTCATTTACAGCTTCTCCAACTCAAACGGAGACGATTTATCCTCTCCTTTGCTATTAGCAGTTTATCTAATGCTGAAGGACGCATCGGCAGGATTTCTTTGAACTATCTTCAATTATACTACCAAATTCATACCGTTATTTAAATAATACAATTTTATTATTTTAAAAGTTGTACTTTGAGACCCTGTTATTACTTACTCACAGAGCATATGTCATATGAGACAATCATGTAAGAATTGTTAGGCTTTGTTAAGCTCTCTTACACTGTTTTTTTGTTTTTTTAAGATTTTGTCTTAAATAATCTCTACACCCAACACGGGGTGCTCAAACCCACAACCCTGAGATCAAGAGTAGTTCGCCCGACTGGCTGAGCCAGCCAGATGCCTCTATGCTTTTCTTTCCTACTTGTATGCATTTCTATTAGTCTTAAACATCAGAAGGTTAACGTGATAAGTCACTAAAACATACATCTATGTCAGAGACTTGAAGAATATCCATCCACTTGTGCTGGTGTATCAGAAGACCTGGTTTCCCCAGGCTTTTCATTCCCTGAAAGGCCTCTGTGTTGGGAGTATCTTATATGGCAAAAACACTGCTTTATTCATAAGGGAAACCACTCAGGTCAGCCATGATTTTCATGGTAATCTAGGAAAAAGTACTCCAGCAGAGGTTTTTTTTGTTTTGTTTCGTTTTTTTGCTTTTAAACGATCTATAATTTATCATCAGTTCTTAAGCAATCAGTTAACACATTCCCTAGGCCCTGCCTCAAGCTCTTTGAGGATGGGGTCTCTATCTTACTTTTTTCTGTATTCTTAACGCCTAGCCGAGTGCATGAAACATTGTGGGTTTTCAATAACTGTTCAATAAATGGATGAATGAATGAATGAATGAATGATAATTGTTTGCTGGAACCCATGCCTGGAGTCTGAGGGGAGTAGGATCAGTGTTTTATCTTATGGAACTAACTATTTCCAAGGAAGGGCGACAGGCAAGATGTGAGAAACAGCAAAACAAGGAAGATGTCTGCACACGGAAACTGTAGGAAAGCAATGATGTTGAGAAGTGCAGATATGAGGAGGCATAAGGCAGCATTGGAGGTGAGTGGCTGTGGAAGGTTTCCTGCGCCTGGGGAGTTTTGAGCTGCATTTTGAAGAAGGCAGGGAGGCTATTTCTAGGCAGGAGGCAGGCTGCAGTAGAAAACATCTGATGAAACAAACGTGGTCTGCAAGACAGCTGGGAGTCAGCATGGCTGGAGGGTCTGTGGCCTGCTTGAAGGTGCTCATAAAGTAGAAGCTCAAGTCATAAGCAAAAATTCAGGACCTTAAAGGTGGAATTGGAATTTGAATTGGACACCACAGGGAGCAGCTCTGAACTATGTAGACACAGCTTAATGTAAACATACCCAAAGAACAAAATAATAGAGTGTGCTTCCTAAAATATCACAACACGTAAATCAACTCACATTTCATCATTCTAATGCATTAAGAATAGCTAAGGGCAGTATTTGGTGATTCCCTCATTTTTCAAAAATGTGCCCACACTCTCCCTCCTAGTGATTTATACTGTTGTGGGTCCCTTTCTTGCTGACTTTGGCACCAACCTTTCTTCAAATAATGCAGTCTGATCTTTGCTCGGCTCTCGCTCCTAGCCTCTTTATCGCACTGATCCCCAGTCTATGGAACTGCATATTTGGTTTCCTCTCAGAAGTTAATGGAGGCAACTGTGTCCACATCTCTGTGGTGTCCATTAAGTCCCTGCTTAGGCCCTCATTCTCTATGTTTTTGGCTCCTTCCTGTCATTCTGACTCATATTTCCCAAACCCCTGACTCATGCTGCTTTCTCTCTCTTATGCAACATTTTAATCTCTGCAATGTTCTTTTCATAATTTGATAACTTACCACGACATGGACATTCAGTATGTTTTCATGGGCAAACGTTTTCTGTACCTTAAATGCTCTAGAAGACCATGTAGACATTGCTGCTTTAGGTTTAAAGAATAATTCAAAACTACTTTTGGAATAATCCACCACTGACAAGGGATGAGAACATACTGAAATAGGAGGAAGGGACTAAAGTGATTTTGCATCTGTCACTGCCCAGGTGATCTCAGACCATGGCATCAAGTCTTTTTCTCTGTTTCCCCATCTATAAAATAGGCTGTCCGTCCTTACTGATGCATGGATTTTTTTTTTTTTTTAAGTTCGGAGTCTTCAAAATATATCTTTTGGTTTACAGACTGTACACTCTTAGAGTAAAACAGCCACACCTTTCCTAGTTCTGTGAGGAGAACTGTGCGTGCTTTGTGAATGTTACTTGATGGCGCTGTCCTTTGAGCTCCTGTGGTTAAAGCAAGGGCAGTGTGGTTAAATTCAAGTTGCTGTTTCTTCATCTGTGTGGATTTATAATCTTATATCTTCGGGAACCATATTAATTTAATCTCATAAATGGAGTAAAGGTAGAAAAAAGAGGTCAGGGATTCATATTTGCTGTGTGAAGGAGCTACTTTATTCCTAGCCCCTTCCCTTCTGTTCCCTTGCCTTCCCTCTCCCCGTCTTTCTCTCTCTCTCTTTCTTTCTCTATTTCTCTTTCTTTCTTTCTATCTTTTCTCTCCTCTCTCTCCTTCCTTCCTCCCTCCCCCATCTCTCTCTCTTTTTTTCTTTCACATTCTTAACAATGTAGACAGATACTTATCTGCTCAGAATGATTGGTCCTAATCCTTTCTAGTGACAGGACAATAAATTAGTGCCCAGCACTTTTTTTACTCTATAAAACTTTTTAAATAAAAGGGACTCATGGGGTAGGGATCTTCTTGTTATTTTGGGTCTTTGTCTTATTTTTCGGTATAATCTTGGAAAGAAGGAGCTATCTCAGTGCTGAGAGCATTGCTGTTTTACTACTTCCTCATCTATTCATGGCTCTTAGTAATGATAATCGGAGTATTTAAGACAGTAAATTATATTGCTTAAGTTTTGATTGGGAAGGAAGTATGTGATATTTTATATACTTCATATACAAATTTTTAAAATTCTAAAATTAACTGGGATAAAAATAGGTATTAGCAATAAACATCTATTATTTGATTAGAAAATTGGATCTGCGATCCTCTGATTTAATCCTGATAACAGTTTTGTGGAATAAGTGGTCACATCATGCACAATTTATGGAAGAGGCAGGAGGCCATCACTGAAATGTAGATTCATGAGGTGAACTGCCCACCTCTGGTCACACAGAGTAGCAATTCAAATCACAGATTCCCATTTTGCCCCTGCAATTTAGGTCTCCATAAAGACTTATTTCCTAAGAGCTCTGGATAGCAGACCTTTAATTGTAGTTTTATGTATGTATATATATTTAATTTTTCTTAGAAGTAAAGAGAGGGTCGTTCATCTGTAGTGCCTTGATTCCTCCCTTGTGTCTTTCTTCTACATTAGAATAACATTCACAGCTCTCCAAGTCTTCTGTTCCCCTCTCCAGTCCTTAGCCAATTATCAACAATTTTTGTCAAAGACTTTCTATTTCCCTTGCTGCTTCTTTCATAGTACTGGAATCAGATTTATCTGGGCTAAATGCCCAGTTCTAGTTAGCTTTTCACCCTTCTGAAATTAACAGCTAGAATTCACCCAAGCTAAGCAGTTCTAGTGGAGAAAATAAATACTGATATTAAGTAACAAAAGAGAACTGTCTTCATCTATGGCCAGCAGTAGATTTATAGTTCTAGATTCTTATCTGTTCTGGCAAAAAGGACTGTTAATAATTTGGTGTGCTTTAAATGATAAACAAAAATATCACCAAAATCAGCAAACATCAGCCTCCCTTGATAGTTCATTTCTTTGTTTTATAGAGTGGTGAATCAAGTGCCCTGGAAGTCCCTGTCACTGCACTGTGTTCTCTCAGAACATTGAAATATGCTGCTTTCATATGGAAAAATCATGCGACATGTTCTTGGAGTTTCTTTTCCAGCAATGATGATTGATTTGCACTGAAAATCGACCTTTTCTCACCCAGTCTCCTTTGTGGCTAGTGGTGTTCATTTGCAAGGTGATGGGATAAGGTTAGACATACAGTTCATGTACAAGGGGGAGAAAACCTAGTGGCACACAAGGTCAGTTCAACTTGTGACTCATCTGTACTACACACAGACTAAAGGCACCAATTGCTCATAGGCTAAAACAGAACCAGCAAGGAAACAAAGGCCTTAATTATTCTTCAGCTCTTTTTGCACACTGGCAAAGTGAAGCTTATTGCTTTCAGAATCTTCAGGAAAAACATGTTCTACTGATAAATGATTGCTAATCGTTAAGAGTGTTCTCTGGCATCTTTGTCAATGTGTCATTCCCAGCTAAACTTCCTTTCTTACTTCTTTTAAAAAAATGTATTTATTTATTTGAGAGAGAAAGAGAGCAAAGAGAGAGAGATTGAAAGAATGAGTGGGGGTGGGGCAGAGGGAGAAGCAGACTCCCTGCAGAGCAGGACCCTGGAATCATGACTGGAGCTGCCTTCAGCTCCAGCTGTGTGGCCAACTAAGCCACACAGGTGTCCTCTTTTTTTACTTCTTAAACTTAATTATCCATTAAAAATATGTTTGGGGAAAGATGACCTCGGTATCTGGAGTGATATTATAGCCAGTCATCAATCCACAACCTTGTGGAGGTAGGGCTGTATTTTGAAACAAGTAGCACCATTAATCTTTGCTTAAAGAGTGAATTAAAGATGGTCTGTGTGAAAGTTGAAGCCGAGTCTACACAAGCTGGGGACCAGCTTCCAACCTGATGGCTCTCAGAGGAATTATGATCCCATCTTATTATGGGAGACCTCTGAACTGACATTTAGTTTTCTGGTGCCTAACACCTCTTTGCCTCATTCCTCCCAACCACCTTCCATCCCCAGCTCCAGATCAGACCCCTGGAGAGCGATGAACTGAATGGACACTACATTCAGCTGAGTCCACCAGGCCCTGCCTAAGCACTGGGACTTGATTTCTGGCCCCCTCCCTGAGCCTTGCAGCCAGATTAGTCAGTCTCCCTAGCCCAAAGCACACACATTCTTGGCTTACTCCTTCAGGCCAATCATCGCTTGAGGTCGCACAAGCCCCTGGCTATGGCAATGCCAATTATAACAAGCATGGCTTGGTGACCTCCTAATTGTATGAAACCAATTACATTATACTTGTTGTTCATTCAACAATAAACAGCTTTTGTGCCCACTAAATTGGGGCCTACTACAAAATTTGCTGAGTGTAATTTGGCAATACTTCTCCAAATCATTAACTGCTTAAGGCTTTTTAAATAAAGCATATCTTTGTGCTTCTTGCCTTCAGAGCATGTTACCTCCTTGTGTATACTTTCCTACCCATTTCCTTACATCTTACTTATGATGTTTCTGCACAATGTTTCCCCATATGCCTCAGGGCCCTTATGTTTTTCTGAATTCCAAATGAAGCAGAGGTAGGATGAAGGAGGGTGGAACTCACCAAATTTGCACTAAATTCCTTTCTCTCTTTTTCTTTTTTCTTTCTATTTTTGATTCAAAATTCCAGCACAATGAAAAGCAATGAGAGGATAAATATGTGAGTAAATCTAAATGAATACGGACTATATAAAACAATAATAGGAAGGTCTTTTGGGATTTATAAAGTATTTGGGATTTCTAACATTTGGGATTTATAAAATATTTATAATTAAAATACATGAGAATAATAAGTTGGCAGGAAGGAAAATAGAGTTTAAGTACTTGGTGGTCCTTGCATCATTAGGGAAGAAGTAAAACTGCTAATTTATTTTAGACTTTGATAAATCAAGGGTGCATGTTAAGTTACCCCAGGGGAAAAAACTAAAGGAATAGTAAAAGCAGAAAACTACAAATCTAATACGAGGGAGAAAGGAATAATATAAAATGGTCCATTATTTTAGAGAGAAGGCAAGTGAGGAAAGAAAAGGAAACTAATATATGCAGAACAAATAGAAGACAAATAGTAAAATGGCAGTTTAAACCTAATCATAGCAGTAGTTGCATTAATGTAAACGGATTAAATGCCCTTACTAAAACCCAAAATTCTCAGACTGATTACAAAACAAAACCCAAATATGCTGTTTCAGGAGAAACAATGTAAGGATGGAAAGAAAAGATAGGTTAAGGAAAAAGTGATGAAAAATGTACTATGCCAACACTAATCAAAGAAAGTTGGCTTTGTAATATTAATATCAGACAAAGTTGACTTTAAGGAAGAAAGGATTACTAGAGAATAAAAAAATACTATGTAATGATAAAAGTTTTGGTTTACCAAGAAAATGCAGAAATTCAGAATTTAACTACAGTTAATCGCACAGGCTCCATATAGTCAAAACTATATGTCAAAACAGGCAAAACTAAAGGGAAAATGAATATATGCAATTACACTAAGAAATTTTAACATATCTTTTTTAGTAACTAAATGAAAAAACATATTTTCAGAAATGAATAGAAAATATGAATAACATGATTTTAAACTTTGAACTATTTGACATAATATAGAACAGTGTATAGAATATATAACCTATTCAAGCACTGAGAGAATGCTAAAAGAAAATGATTATATGCTAGCCTTAAGGAAAGTCTAAATACATTTCAAAAATTACAATATACAGATATTTATTTCTTCCCTCACTACACTGCATATATAATGGAAATGACAATGACCACAACAAAACTAGAAAAATCCCCTTCTTTCAGAAAAGAAGACCTACACTTCCAAACAATCCATGGTACAAGGAAGATAAAACTGAAATTTGAGATGTTAAACTGAATGAAATGAAAATATCCCATATGAAACCTTGTGGGGAAAAAAATGCCAGCCCTTAAGAAGGAGTATAGCCCCTCCTACTCTCTTAACATCTCCTTCTCTTTGTCCCACTCTATTCAATTTACAAGAGAAGATTTTCGATTTTCTGAAATTTGTATCTGAGATAGTCTGTTATGAAAGTGAACTTTAGGGATTTGAAAGGCCACTTAGAGAAGAAAGAAAAAATCTTGATCTAGTCTTTTCAAAGGCAGAACTAGAATAAATGGGTAGAAATTTAAGGAAGAACAGATTTTAGTTCTGGGTTAAGAGAATATGGTCATTGGACTCTTTACTATATTAGGAAGTAGCGAAGTTCTTACCACCAGAAATACATAAATGGTGTAATGTGGATCTCAGTAGCAGGTGGCGATTTGACCAGTCACCTGTGTTGAAAAATGATGCTAAGGCACTGCATGCAAATATGGCAGAATGTTAATTTTTGAAACTGGATGATGCATGTTCAATGTTTATTGTATCGTTCATTTAATTCTGAGTTTGAAAATGTTATTTAAGGGAACCTGGGTAGCTCAGTTGGTTAAGCATCTGCCTCTGGCTCAGGTCATGATCTGAGCGTCTTGGGTCATCTGAGGGTCATGAGCTCAGGGTCTTGGGATCGAATCCCACATCAGGCTCCCTGCTCTGCAGGGAGCCTGCTTCTCCTTCTGCCTCTCTACCTCTCATGAATAAATCAAGTCTTAAAAAAAGAGAAAGAAAATATTAATTAAAAAGTTGAAAAATAGGGCGCCTGGGTAGCGCTCAGTTGGTTAAACTTTGGACTCTTGGTTTTGGCTCAAGTCATGATCTCAGGATTCTGAGATCAAGCTCCATGTCTCACTCTGCTTGTCCCTCTCCCTCTGCCCCTCCCACAGTTCTCCCTCTGTTGAATAAATAAATAAAGTCTTTAAAAAAACAATTGAAAAACAGGGGTGCCTGGATGGCTCAGTCAGTTAAGCAGTTAAGCATATGCCTTTGGCTCAGGTCATGATCTTAGTGTCCTGGGATCAAGCCCTGCATCGGGCTCCCTGCTCAGCGGAAAGTCTGCGTCTGCCTCTCACTCTCCTTCTGTGTTCTCTTTCTCTCAAATAAATAAATTAAATCTTAAATAATTGAAAAACAGATGCTGCCTCCACCCGAATAGAGAAAGTTGTAAGGATTCAACAAAATGAATGAATATCTTTACATTCTCTCATTTGACACATGATGCATCTTTGTATACATATATCTTTGTACTGTTGTGATGTTTACTTTTATACTTTCATAATTTATCCTCTAACATCTGAAAACCTTGCTTTACGATAAAGTATAGCAAGGAAAGATCTTACCTTAAGTGGTTATTTATTTTATCCCTCTCCCTTGAGCAATGTGGCAGTTAAAAACTAGACTTCTTATTCCTTTTTCTGTATGAATGATTTTTTTCAGGAAGGAGGACTCTGCAGCTTTTATCATATTAAGGCATAAGGTTATTCAGTGACTAAAATGTTAAATTTGAATGACTATCAGCTTGTGTCCAAATCTTTCATATACCATTAAACCAAGAGAGATTTGATTTTTGGTTTTATTTCAAATTGACACTATGGTTGCCATTTTCCCCAAGTTATTCATGAATTTGCGTGCATATTTGAATTTAATTTGCTGATAAATTGTGTTTGACATTTGTAGGCTATGGGATATCCCCCACCCTCTATGTTAAAACACTTTCAGTGTTGTGAGGTAATAGCATTCAAATAAGTCCTATGAGTTCCAGAAGTACCTAAAGGCAATAGGGAGCTAAAGAAAATACTGTTCAATGAAACTGTTGACCCTGTGAGTGTTTCAATCCTAAAGATTTCTCAAGCTAACATGTAAAATAGTCTTTGGATTTTTAAGTGGATTGGGGGCATTTTACCTTACATTTCTATCAGAGGCAAAATTATGTTTGGACTCTACATTCTCTGTGCTCACTTCAGCAGCACATGTACTAGAATTGGACTGATACAGAGAAGATTAATATGGC
Source organism: Taxidea taxus jeffersonii (assembly GCA_003697995.1). Taxonomy (NCBI): domain Eukaryota; kingdom Metazoa; phylum Chordata; class Mammalia; order Carnivora; family Mustelidae; genus Taxidea; species Taxidea taxus. The sequence continues at coordinate 24,479 of ML109811.1, read as the reverse complement.
CCATGCATAAGGATGACTCGCAAATTCGTGGACTATATGTTCTCTGAGATCTCTTTCAGTTTTCAAAATCTGAAATTAAAGCTCATTTTATTGAATTCCTGAATGTTGTTGTAAAAAATATTCATTTTCCAGGTCTTACCTCCTCTTCCCTCTCTACCTTAAAATATTGGATCCCGGGAAACCCGAAAAACATGCTCTTGCCTTCTGGGGACCATGATCATATGTCTCTATTTCTTCTTCCCTTCTTTTTCTTTTCCTTTTTTTTTTTTTTAAGATTTTATTTATTTATTTGATGGAGAGAGACACAGCAAGAGAGGAAACACAAAGAGGGGGAGTGGGAGAGGGAGAAGCAGGCCCCCCACCTAGGAGGACCCTGGGATCATGACTGAGCCCAAGGCAGATGCTTAATGACTGAGCCACCCAGGCACCCTTTCTTTTTCATTTTTCAACAGTGGTTTCTGATCTGTAGAATCAAAAGAGGGTCTAAAAATGAACTCACCTTTCAGGATTAAATGGCTCTGTTAGTAGAGTGGGATGAATAGAAAGTTCTCTTCGATGTTTAAATGCACTACTGTGTACCTGTAAAGTTACAAACTTTCAGGAATTAGAGTTGCTTAAAGCCTGTTTGGCAGCTTAAACTTGAAAAAAATCTCATGGGGAAACATGCCCTGTACACAGTTTCTATGTCTGTAGAATACAAAGGAAGATGGACCTGTGCCAGTTATACAGTTGATACGTTAAAGGTAAATGCCAAACTAAGTCAGTCTTTAAGGGGATTTCTTAGCATGCATAAACACAGAAGAAAAAAAAGACTATGTTCTTAGATCTGATATATATATATATATATATATATGTATATATATATATATGTAATGGTTACTGCACGGAGCACATCCGTAGAGTCTATCATATTCCAAGTTTTCATTTTAGAAGAAAATGGAAAAATTGAGAAATTCATATTGTTAATTTTAAAATTAGCCTGGAATTATTTTTCCCTAGAAATGTAATAATTTGTTTATGGAAACCTTTAAATTAAAATCTTTGGCTTCAGGCATGTGTGTGGTTAAGGGGGATGACTGTGAGGTGGCCAGAGAGGTGTAGGGATCTCTTTCAGAACTACAACAATCATACTATTTTCTCACTGCACACAATTTTAAAATTCTAAATTTTTTTACTTGAGATATTTCTTTAGTTGCTCGTGCTAGCTTTTTTCGAACCTTATTACACCAAGGATTTATTATACCAAGAATCGATGGGAGGACTTGTCGATCTTTTTAGAAAGTCTGAGAACCACAGAATAACTTTTTTCTTCTTCCGCAATTCACTGACAGAATGCTATGAACTGTAATGGAGACAGAAGAGTGGAAAGATCACAGGATTTAGCATCACTGATCTCAGTTCAAACCCAAGCAACACCACATTTTAGGTGTCTGTTCAGGGCAAGTTCTTTAACCTTTCCAAGTTGCATTGACAAAGTCTGTAAAGGAGAGATAATATCGATTTCATAATATTATTGTGACTACTAACTGAAATAAGACACCTCTCAAATGGTACCTGCTTGACACTAAGTGCTCGAGAAATTGTACTTAACATTGTGAAATGGCTATAAATCAGTGTACATCAGGTTGGTATTACTGTTGTCTGCAGAGTGAAGGAAGCAAAAAACTGCAGAAAGTCAGGTCTTTCAATATAATTTGCTATGCGCTTGTATATAATTACCATCTTTGCTTCCTTGCTCAGTGTCATATTTTGAATGTGATCTGTTACGACTGAAATCCAACCAGGAAGAACATCACAGCTTTGACTGACTTCCCTTCCTTTGGTGTATTTCAGATGAACAGATAGGAGAATAGGTTAAATCAGCCTTTCTTTTTAAAAGCTATTTCTTACTAAGGAGGTTGCAAACATTCAAACAAAAGAGATATGACAAGGCAAAAAGAAAAATGTAGCATCTTTTGCATTTCATAATATTTTGCCATATGAAAGGACAGTTAACGACTAGGACCCCCTCATAGCAATGGAGTATTAATGTTTATAAAGACTATTTGGCAAACATAGCTTAATTGGAGCTCTAATTAGAACCTATAGGTAACTCTGAGAAATAACTTGTGTAAACAAGTTCCAACTATGAAAAAGCTAC
>ML109811.1:0-21939 GCA_003697995.1 Taxidea taxus jeffersonii | reverse complement strand
AAGATATAAATTTCAGCAGCAATTTTTATTATATTGGCCATGTCAAGGACATTATGGTCATCATCTTTCAAGGCAGTGATGAAGTTATAAATCAGAACTAAAGGACAGATGGGGAGTATTTTCGAATGTAGTGGAAATAACTACATTTAAAGTTAGGATAAGTATTTCTGGTTGTTTATTCATAAGGACAACACTCTAAGATGAAAACATCGATGTCTGATTTTTCGAATGAGGGGGGGTCTCCACAATACAGAGTGGACGATAAAGATGGCAAGGGCACCCTGCTGAGCTCCCAAAGGGTACACAGGAAGATCATAGAACTGGGCCTTAGCACTCACCAACCATTGTGGACATAGCAGGGCCAAAGGCCTATCCAAGGCCGTTGACTTTCTAGAGAGAGCAAATTTGTTGCTACTGCTCTTTCTTAACAAGGAAATAGCTGTCCCAAAGTCAGCTGGACAAGCTGCTTTCCATAGTGATCTTACATTGACCAAAGGAACCTGGGAAAAGAAGCGCAAAGATTCCTTTTCAATGTTCAGCTCAGGCCTACCTTCTTTGCGCTTCTTTTCCCAGGTTCCTTTGGCCAATGTAAGATCACTACAGAAAGCAGCTTGTCCAGCTGACTTCGGGACAGCTATTTCCTTGTTAAGAAAGAGCAGTAGCAACAAATTTGCTCTCTCTAGAAAGTCAACTGCCTTGGATAGATCTTGAATAGCTGCTCCCAACCAACTTCCTTAACTAGAGCCATGTTAAGAGTGAAGATGTGCCCTCGGCACTTTATCTGGTTTGGGGTCCTAAACAAATTTTGCTCCAACTACTGATTTCTGGCATTCTTCATTAGGAAACCAGCTGCTGAATAACCCTAGGTACACATCAGGGGCATATATAAATTTTATGGCCCCAATTTATAGAAGGTACCAACTGAGCTCTCCATTGGGTCTGATGCATAAATTCTGGAACCATTAAATTACAACATAGCAAAGCATAATAAATAACACTCAATGCTTCCATAGTATTTATACAATTGTTATTATGTTTTTTTTTTACAAGACTAAGGAATGTCATGCCAAATAAGGTGAATGTGTAGAACTTCTTGTAGCTTCTACAAAGGCTGAGTTGAATTTTACTTTCAATAAGTTTTACTTCCAATAAGTTTTAGTATGAGCTTTAAGATGGAACAAACCTCAAGTAGTAAAAATTGTTTAAGAATTACAGTTATATTCTGGGTGGATAAAATCATAATGGCCTAGAACAATGCACTAAATGATGAGTGAATTTTAATGCTTATGTTTTAAACTTTTCTTTGAGCTAAGATATTTTCCCCACAGCACTTCGTTTGGTTAAAAATGTGATCTGTGCTATCTTTAGTATAAAATTCATACTTAATTTGCCTCTGTAGCACTGTTATAAGTAGAGAATAAAACCTGTCCTAATTACCTACAATGAAATTGTCTAACTGGACTAACAAAGTTAGGATTCGGAAATGTTTTGAAAGTAAATGATGTGCCTCCCTCCTCTGTGACCAAAGAAAGTGGACTTCATTTAGATTTGCAGAAGATTCATGTATAGGACATCTTTCACTTGGTGCAGATGAAAACTCATTATGTCATTTTCCAGTCTCTTCAGGATGAAATCCAAACTTTCTAATGTGATATGCAAGGCCCTTCATGATTTGATCCTTGCTTACCACTATGTACTACACACTGAATCATACAGAACACTTATTCCCTTCTTTTGTCTTTTTCCCTTAGGACTTTCACAAGTGCTATTCTCTCTTCATGGAACATTCTTTTTCCTTCCGTCCCTCCCTTCCCCCATTTGTTAAAGGCTAATTCCCACAACTTCCTTAGATTGAAGCCTGGTGTCACCTTCTCTGGGAAGTCTTTAAAATGAAACTCAAAATGTCACATTGTAATTACTGTCCCCTCCCTCTTAGACTGTGAGCTTTTGAGGGTGGGCATTATAAGCATTTTTATCTTTCTATCCTCAGCACCTACTGTGCTTTGCACACAATAGTTACTCAGGCTTCTTGAATAGTCTTACAGCTATAAGGATATTTAGTGGTCTTGTGCCATCTTCCAAACTGTAATTAAGAAAACAAGTGTTAAAATTTTCTTTCCCCATCTTATTCCCAAATCCAGCATAAAAGAATAAAGTAAATCTAGGCAACTAACACATCCCCCCAGAAGACCCCACTTTTAAGGAGAAGTATAGGCATTACTACTGCTTATGGAGTGTTTTAGAATTGAAACTTAGATCAATAAACAGAACAGGTGTTTTATCTTTGCAAAATTCTAGCTGTTGGATAAGTCTTAAACACACACACACACACACACACAATCATGATTTAGTGAAGTGAGATCTAAATCCACTTAAAATTCTTTTGGATTATTTCATAAGGTAAACTATATATTTTCTTTTGGATTATTTCATAAGGTAAACTATATATTCTTATGTTTTTAAGTTCTTGCTTTATCAGCTTAGCAGTCTAGTACTGCTCCCCAACAGCCCTTCCAAAGCCTTCCTCCCCTTTTTGTACTCCACTTAAATTCTCCTTTTTTAAAATTCTCACTTTTAACTAAGTAACTGTTAACTAGGAAATGCATTTCCCCGAGCCATGCTGGGAGAATTTTTTGCTCTCTTCTATTTGTAACCAGATTTTTCCTTGGTTCATGCTTATATGCAAAATGGATGATAGGGGACTTACTGGGGCAAGTGGGCCTTTGTAATTACCTCTTGCCATAATTTCCTGTAATTGTAAACCTTGTTATAATCAGGGCATGACTCTGCCTAGGTTATGTTCTTTGCATTTCACAGCATCCCAGCTTTAACCATATTAGAAATAAAAGAAGTTGCTGTTAAAGGTCTATGTTCAGACATAGTTTATGGTTAGAGACTTAGTCTATATTCCTTCTGCCACATGCCATATATTATGCCACATATAATGACCATTTTACAGTTTAATGGATCTGAACACAAGGCAGAAAGGCTGATTGTTCATAAGCTCACTTAAGGGCTTGTTTAGCTCCTAATTGGTTATTTCATGGGGCATAGAAAATTACACCTAAATATTATTAATTGACTATTTGATGTTTACCTTTATAATATCTATGAATAAATATATTGCTAAACAATGTTACAAACTGTTTATCCTACTTGGAGTGGAAGTTGTTTAGAATCGTCTTTGACTCAGAATCTGATTCATCACTTATTTGCAAAATAAATGTCTGTTAGAAATGACTTTAAACAAATTTCTGTGATCCTGAAAATAGTCCTTGTGGATCAAACTCTTTTTATGCTTATTAGAATTGTTATTTTATGTACAGTAATTGAAAATTAATGTAACTCTTTTCTGAGGAACTCATTCACTTTACAAGGAGTCAGATCTGCCCCCATGTCCCATCCCAGCCCTATTAAGATGACTTAATACATTTAACCATATGTGTACACTTATTTTTCCTCTCTCATCCTACAACTTTTTGGAGGTGGCGTTTTCATTATATCACTCTTTGCCCAAAATCTTTTCACAAGTTATGACATTACTAAATCTAAATGGCTTAACCAAGAATTCAGGATTCATACAAACTATTTCCCTCTTTCCCTCAGCATTATGCTGCATATAGGGCATCTACACAGCAAAGCCTGCCTTTTCTCTTCTCAGGATTATTTATATACAGTTCATCCTTCATGATCCAGATTACATCCACTGCCTCAGAAAAACCTGCTATGGCCCCTGACTGTAGCAAGCAATCCCTCCTCTGGACTCCCACCACTGCTTTTACCATTGACTCCATGGGGACTGAGGCTCTCGACTAAAGTTGTTTTTTTAAAAAAGATCTTATTTATTTATTTGACAGACAGATAGAGAGCACAAGTAGGCAGAGAGGCAGGCAGAGGGAGAGGGAGAAGCAGGCTCTCCACTGAGCAAGGAGCCCGATGTAGGACTCGATCCCAGGACCCTGGGATCACGACCTGAGCTGAAGGCAGCCGCTTAACAGGCTGAGTCACCCAGGCGCCCCTCAACTAAAGTTTTGTTGACCTGAATTGTTAAGCTGATAATTTGTATCATTTAATTTTTAAAAAATCCAACCTTACCTTACGCCTGAAAGCTTGCAAGAAAGGGGATATGTCTAGGCATCTAGTACAATTTGGATACATATTAAGTGAATACACGGATGCATGAGTTGATGAATAAATGACTAAAAATTTAACAAATGAATGCAGGAATGGTGCAGATGTCAGAGTATACATGAGAAAATATATCCTAAATTTACATGAACAACTTGGGGTCTGGAGAGGGAAAGGTGGAGTTCTTTAAAGCCAAGGCTCATGATATTTAAATGATCTTTTAAAGTAGTGGATCCAGCAAGAATGGCCAGAAATAGGCTTTTTTTAGTTCCATATTCCCTCAGTTGAGCCCTGCATGTTTGGGAATTTAAGATCAACATGAACTTGTGGTGACAACTGGCCACACAACGTCCCCCTTTCCTTCTACTCAAAGAGGGATTGTGACCTTATCCTCTGAGAAGGAGATTTCCTCCAAAGCATTCAAGAACGGTCTCTCTGAAACACTAAATGAAATGCAAAAAGGGGGGGGCAGGAAAGAACCAATTTTGCTCAGAGAAAAATGAGTTCTGGGGGGGAAAAGTCATTGCTGAGTTTTATCATTTTTTTTCTTTTTAACCTTTGAAAAAAAGAGATCAACTCTGGTTTCAGTTTAATTTAAAAAAACAAAAAAAAAAAACAAACCTACATGGCCACTTCTTCAAATTTGTTCCAGATGGATTTAGTCATAGAATGATTGATTATCCACTCAGTGTGAGCTATGTGGTTAAGCTCAGAAACCTACAACAAACTGGTTTGGAGCTGTGTTTCATGGTAAATGGCAGAAAGGATAATCCTTAAGCTGTCATTTTAGAGTTAGTGATGAGGAAAGAGGAATTTAGTGGGGCTACTTATGTCAAGAGAATGTATTAGCAAATGGATGGTTGAATATGAAGAAATCTTATGAGTGTAATATTGGTTTTTTTTTCTTCTCTGTACTTCACGGTAAGGGGAACCAGATCTGACTGGTAGCCCCCTTGAAGGCTTCCCCAGCTCTTACTGCCTGTTCTGTGGACCAGACCCAGCTCCCCAGGATGCTCCAGGCCTGAGGCCAGATGCTGGCCTCTACATGGAAGCTGAGGCACTCATTTATCCTAGCCTACTCAATAGGCCCACAGAGGTTTTTATTATTAGTATCAGAGACACCTGGGCAAATCTGGAAACTAATGCTGGGGAGAGTGAACTAAAGAGATACTGTACTGCATTCCACACAGAGCTGTAACATGCACTTTAAAAGGCAATTTAACAACATTTCATTTTAAGGAAAAAAAAACACCCTTCCTTTGGATTTTAATTACTCCTTTTAATAGCTGCATTAGCCTTTTATCTATTCTTTCCATCTGGTTAATTTACAATTTACCTACTAGAATATTCTTTTAGAAGAGATTGGATGGGCTGGGGGCTTTCTCTACCTGCCGCCATTTGATTTTATATGTTCTCCTATATGTTCAGTTTTTTTGGTTTCCATCTTCACTGATTTTTCTGTTTTTGCTCAGACATCTTTTCTCTTTTCTTCTTTCCCTTAAAGCCTTCTTCTACTCATTATTGTCTCCTTGTTGAAAAACAATTCCTGCCTCTTAATCAAGATACCTACTCCTTGGAATCCTAAGAAAATCCATGTTGGATTTTATGGCTTTTGAATTTCTAAGTCTTATGTAACCTATTTATTGTAACTTGGGTCATGCTCAGCACATGTCTCCTAGTAGATATTTGAGGCAAAAGAAAAGATGTAAATAAGTGTAAACATAAAAATGACAGTTCAAGGCACGGGTTTTTGACTAGGCTGAAGAAAGAAAAATGTGATCAAAACAGAACAGAGGTTTCTATGGGAGAGATGGAAAACATTTTCCATGACTCCCCAACAAACACACAAATATCACAGATGTCTAGGACAAAAGTTAACATGAAGCAAGAAGAATTTTTATTAAATTTATTCTATGTAACAGACATATAGGTATATGCTGATCTGCAAGAATAAAGGTAGTTCTGTTTGCTTGTAAAGTTTTCGTTTCATGGATATTGTTTATTTATACCATAGATTAAAGGGGTTTTTAATCACGGAGTTTCAGAATCAAAGGACATAGTCATAATTATTTAGGAGTGGTTTTGGAGAAGACTGGTAGTGTTTTAGAAGTTCCAACTCCATGAAGGAGAGAAGGGTGCATTCATTCAGAAGGAGCTGTCAGAAGAGCGAGGTTCTTACACGGTACTCTGCCTATTTCAACCACACCCATCAGGCTGTGTATCTGAATGAGTCATCTGGTCTCCTGCACTGCTGGGGAGGTGAGTGCATTTTGCTTTTTAACACCTATTCTGCTTTTCAAAACCATTCAAAGTTCTAGATTTAACTCTAAATGTTTGGGTTGGAATCAATGGAGGGGGAATTTTCATTATAGAGTGTGGTAGGCAGCTTCTGACATGGCTCCCAAGGGTTCCAGACTTCTGGCATCCATACCATTGAATGTGGACTGGATCTTGTGACATGTTTCTAATGAATGGAATATGGCAAAAGAGTTGGATTGTCACTTCCATGATTATGTCACAAAAGACTGTGACTTCAGTCTTAGTAGCATTCTCTCTCTCTTGCCCCCTCAATTGCTTACTCTGAGAAGGCTGCCGTGCTATAAGATGGCCTAAGGAGAGTTAGTTATATATGGCAAGGAGTTGAAGGAGGAAGGACTCATGACCAACAGAGGCAGGAAGTAAACCCTGCCAACAACCACTAGTGAGGGAGCTAAGAAGTGGATCTTTCCCAGTGAAGCCTAAAGATGACGTCAGCCTTGTGAAAGACCCAAAGCCAGGGGATCCAGCTAAGCCACATCTCAATTCCTGACCCAGAAAAAATGTGAGATAATAAGGTTTTGTTGTTTCAAGCCACTGAGTTTTAGGGTAATTTGTTCTGTGGCCACAAATAACTAGCATGTAGACTTCCTTATGGTTTCTATGTGATGGATAATAATGCATACACTCAGGAAAGACTGGTTACTTTGGTTGTAACCCTAGTTTGAGTCTGAGGTTGCAAATATCCCCAAATGTGAAATGAACAGACTTGTAGAACTTAAACAGATCGCTCTTTGCTGAAAGGTACTTAGGAAGGCAGGAAACCTTAAATGAAGGCAGGAAATCTTAATTCAGAATCGAGAAAATAATACAAAACCTTTAAAGTTTAGTGTTGGTACCTTTACATATTAAAGCAGTTTATATTAATACATGCAAAAAAGTATATTTACTGTGCACCAAAATAAAAATAACTCCTTTCTCTGCTGGGATTGAAATGGAGTCCAGGGCTATGACATGAACCACAGTAATTACCCCTGTCAGTGCCTGCAGAAAAGACTGCTGTGATCAAGCTTTAAAGCTTCAGTGATGTGGTTCAGACTTAACAAACAACCAGTACTAGGTGTGAACTGTTTTGTCAATAAAGCTTCACGTCCTTAGAACTGTCTGTTTTTGTTTCCGAGTAATTAATGCTATTATAATCACAGAATGCACCTGCATTCTTCCCAGGGCCGATTTTAACTTGTTCTGGTATGTTTTCCTGGTAAAAATGCCATCTGAAAGGCAAAGAAGAACTCCTATCGATACAAGCAGTTTAAAGGCCAGGCCCGTATCAAGAGTCATAAAGCTACCATACTTCGAAAACTTAAAACCTAGACAAAGTGCACTCTCTTTACCTCTCTCTTAATTTCTCTCTCATTCCTTTAAAATTGTTTTGAGTAAGAGCTGGGAAGGACAACTTCTTAATTTTAACAGCTGAGAAAACTGAAGCCCAGAGAGGCTAACTGGCTTAATACAGTCAGAGTCACTTAGGGGAAGACCCAGATGGGAACTTTTGTCTCTTGCTGAGTTTCCTGGGGTTTCTGCCACACTCTGCTGCCAAAGATTACTTTCTGGGATCCTCCTGAGCATTCAAGCATAAAAACATTCCACTACAGGAGAAAATTCTGTTAATTAGTAAGCAAAGGAAATATCTATGTATTAAGCTGTAGCTATAACAATGGAATTTACATGGGAGAAACTGAGTACTGACCAGAGGAGAAAAAGATCTTTTTGAAAAAACAAATGAACAAACAAAACTCACCACATGCAAATTATCCAAATTATACCACATTTTGCTAAAGGCAGGAAATAGAGGACGAAGAATCACTAGACATATCAGCTTCCTGGTGGGAAGCACAAACTTTCAAATACTGGAAGACAGGTTCCATATATATATCCGCATAATCTGGGAGCTTTACAGAAATGTGAAATCTCATGTCTCATCCCACACCTACTGAATCCAAATCTTCATTTTAATGGGATCCCCAGGTAATTCGTGTTGCATTGAAGTTTGAGGAGCACTGGTCTATCACACATAGCATGTAGAAGATTCCCAAAAACATATTACACAATTGAATTGCAAATTTAAAGCCTCCACTAGCCAATTTTGTAAAAACAGTAAAACTGATTTATTTAGAGTCACCCTTCCTTTTTTTTTTCTTCATAAGGTTCTTTTTTGAGGAAAACGTGCATTTACATGTATGAGCATAAGTGGAAAGCTGATAATTGTAATACTGTTTTATGAGATACTTTAGTAGAACATATTTTCGATTAGTGTAGTCTATACTTGCTCATTGCCCTTAAAGCACCTATCTTGCTCTCCTTTTCTCTCTCTTCCAGTTCCATTCTACATCTCTTTTTTCCCATCCCCCATTCTTCTTACAGTTTCTCCTGACTCCCAGGGTAAGAGGAGATTCCTGGAAGAGAAGGTTATGGCTCAGCTGTTTGCCCTATCTTGCTTTTTTTTTCTCCACAAATGTGTGAATATGGTCCTAGCCTCTACCACAAGTGTTCACTGCATTTTTTTTTCCTTTTTCCCTAGGTGACTGATTTTCATCCCGAGTGGTATGTGGTGATGGCAGGTAGTATTGGGGGGAGAGTGTCACTGTTACTTGAGTCTCTCAGCAGAGGAGCTAGGGAAGTCCCATAACAGGCTTCACCATTTCATCCTAATAATATTTGGTATATATATTTACAATCAGTTAATGAGCAAGCCACACTTAAGTCATGAATTTTCAGCAACTGCAGTTACTCATTGTGATCTTTGTGGATAAGAGGTTCACTTAACTGTCACAGCAAAGAGAAATTATTTCTTCTCCTTTACGGGAAAGTGGTGTTTTCTTTCTGCTGAGTAGTAGAATTGACATAAAAATCTGTAAATGTAGCTCTCCAAATCAAGTACAAAGGCATGGCCTGAACTTGAATCTGCACTGATTCTTCTTTTCCTAACTTGAGAACTACACTGTAATTAGCAGGTAGTTTTACCCACTTCTCAGGACCTTTATTTGATTTTTTTAAGCTCTTGAGAAAATTCAAAACACTACTCATATTTGATCAGATAATTCATGCAATCTTCCTTGTTGAGGTCTTCCGTATTTTCTCTTTTCACTATAAACTGTTCCCTTAGTATGAGATGAAAAACTATTTTACCAAGAAAAAGCATGTATTTTACCAAGAAAAACCATGTTAAGCCTCTCTGTAACACTTTTGGTAATGTGTAATTCTGCCTACTCCTGACTTAGATATTATAACCAGATTTCCAACAATTCTTTAAAACTTTCTATTCGAACCCTAATACTGTTTGTCACTGGGTTTTTACATTGGCAACCAAGTAACCCAAGATCTTCTAATAGAGCGATATTCTGATGGTCTATTTGGAGTATTAACCATCTGTGACAGCTTGGTTTATTGAAAACTATGGCTCTGGCATGCTTACACAACCCATTTTTCTGCTTAAATTGAAAAATCAATGAGAAGATTCTTTTTAGTTTACTTAGAGTTGAACTCTGATTTATAATGGTTTTGTTATTTAACATTTTTTTTTTTTTTGAATGAGCTGTTCACCAAATAATCTTTCCTGGTATTTCAGAACTATCATTAGCTGCTTAAATTGTACCATGATTAAGTTTCCTTCTTTCATTTAGCTTCTTTTTTTTTTTTTAATCATTAGCTTATTTATTTATTTATTTTTCAATCGCTGAAGAAGGAAAGTCATGCAATTTAAGTTCAGAACAAAGCCCTGCAACTTTACCAGCTTGTGTGGGAGGATTTTCCCCCACTCTGGCTACTTCCCTGGATTAAGGTTCTTCTGATATGCCAGGTCATGAACTATTTTTATAAAAAAGACCCACAGCTTTTACTGGGAAGTTTAATTAATCATGAATGACTGGAATTTTCTACCTTTCTTGTTGAGTGGACTTTTATTCTGGGATACCTTCTGACTACATAACTTACCAAAGTCTGAAGAATGAAAGAGCATAGGGATTCAGTGTCACACCCAAATAAGCTATTTTTTAATCCATTCTATGAGGTTCTATCTAAAAAGTTTATTTTGTTAAAAATTCTGTTGCTCATTGTAGAATACAGAGGTGGGTCAGGATGGAATCCAGGTAAGTCTCCAAGAAGGATTAGTAAAGAAATGACCAGGGTGCTGTAGAAGTATAAGACAACAGGGCCTTAGAGGTCACCCCTAATACTTTTACTTTAATTCTGTTGACCCCGTCTCTACTCCATCTAACAAAATTACTCATTGATTAAATAATGCAGTAGCTGTCCAAGGTGTCCTGTTCCCTTGTGGTAGGTAAACACATGAATTTAGAAAGCAGTTTCCAGTATCGGTTTTATAGAAATAATGAGAAAGTAACGGAATCATTTTAGAAATTTTATCAGCTTTGATTGGTTTGATTTGAATACATGTTAACTTTCTACCAAAAATGATGTTGCCTCATACATACATGTCTGTGCACGTGCCTGCATATGGGTATGAAGCTGAGTAGGTGTATGTGTGAGTATATGTGTATGGGTGGGAGTAAATGCAAGCTAGGTGAGAAAGAGGGCCTTGAGCCTGCAGAGACAGATTTCTGAGGTGTCTTTTAACAACTTCTTTTAGAAGGTCCTTTTCTCTTTTAGATGAGGTGTCACAAACTGCTCAGGAAAAAAACATGGATAAGGAGAGAAAACCATATTATATAATAATCTCTCTTTAGGCTTCAAATTGTGAAATGCGGCGATTAGAAAAAAATTTATCAGTGGGTTTAGTCAAGTTAAACAATGCCAGATATGTCAACTGCTCCTGTATTTTGGGAGAATAATTAGAGTTGAACTAATTCTCTAAGAAGCCTCTTCAGCAACAGTTTGAAGGATTCAACAGCAAACTCTGAAATACAGATATACTGCTCTTCATAATTAAATCTGAGTAAAAATTTGGTAATTTTTGGTAAAATATTTTTAACTAATATTTGGTAAAAAAAATACTGAGATATTTAACTTTTTTTTAAACTAAATAGTAAGAATGTCAACCACAATTTAATGGCATGCTCATCTGTGACTATATGTATGACAGGAGAACTCTGCTGCAAAATATTTCACAAGTAAAATCTAACTAATCACCGTAGAACAAAAAAAAAAAAATCTTCCTTAATCCAGATTGTGATAGGCCTGGTTTCCAGGGAGGACACTGAATAGAATTCTGTGAGTTGTTTCCCATTTTGGATCATGTTCTACACCTCTACTCAAGGGAGTAGGGTAGATTCCTTACAACACAGATAGCTGTTTAGGGAGCAAAATTTGTTTCATTACAGTTGCTGGAACTTTTTGGGATTTAACAGTATGCACAGTGGTAGTTCCAATTCCCATAATGATTCTTATTTTAGCTGGACGTACATAAAAGCTATACACACAGTTTTTGCAGATGTCTCTGATTCCATTTCCCACTTGACACTCTTACTTCATCTACAGTTCAAGTATAAGCTAGTTATTAGCTCCCAAGGGGCCCTCAGTAAGCTGGGTTCTTTCTTCCTGGGCCCCTGGGATCCATGGATTTTCTTCTTATCTCCCAAGCAATTCAGCTCTTCCTACCTTGGGACCAGAACTGCACTTCTTTAAGTCACCTACACCCAATTAAGTGATTTTCTTAGACTCTACCCTTCAGCATTTGAACAAAGTTGACTTAAAAAGGATAATTTCTGGCTAGTAGTTGAAGAAAATGACCAAGATGGATTGCTCTGAACCTTTCTTATTTTAGAGAGCTTTATCAAGTGCCTTGAGCTTGTTCACAGTATCAGAGAATTTATATATTTTCTAACATTCCCCTCAAACAACTGTATTTTCATTATTCATCATTAGATTTCTGAGGAATTATATATTTGATACAAAGAGGCATTCAGAATTTAAATGACTTTTCAGAAAGTAAAAAAAAAAAATCTAGTATTTCCAATTACTAGTTTTGCTCTAGGGATAATAGAAACCTGTTTATTCACTAATGTTTATTAAAACAATCTAGGATATGAAGAATAGACTTTCTAGCTCTTTTCAAGCTGCTTAAGCTTAAAATGGGAACAAGGTATCTAAGACCCCAATTATTAATGAGAAATTTGATAACATATGTAGTTGGAAAACATACCTTACATACATTTGGTACTTAATAGCTCATTTACAAGGATGGTTTTAGACTCAGAGTAAACTATAAGCCTGAGCTCTCTGATGCTTAAAAGCCATTCATTTATTCAATTAGACACACACATGTGCAAAAAAACCCACATTTGCTTAGTGTCTATTCAATAATAAATAACATAGGACACAGTTCAGGAAGATGTTTAGACAGAGCTGGAGGAGCATATTAGTATTTTGCTAGGGAGAGTTATGAAGGTGGAACTGGTCATAGATGTTTGCTGTGCAGCTCAGCACCAAGTGTACTTTCTGATTAGGTTTTCCTCCACCTACCGTTTTCCCTTTCTTCATTAGCATTCCTATCAGCAGCTCACTGTTTCTGGGGACTGTCCTGAGAAACCACTCAGGGTAGAAGGAACACAATACTGATTATCACCTAATTCTGCTTGGCTACACGATGGTTGTTACTTCATCTACTGTTTGGATTTTAATTTCCTCATGACACCTCTCAACTTCCTCTCATCATTCTCTTTTAAACAGTCCATTCTAGGGGCGTCTGGGTGGCTCAGTGGTTAAGTGCCTGCCTTCAGCTCAGGTCAGGATCCTGGGGTCCTAGAATTGAGCCCTGCGTCAGGCTCTCTGCTCAGTTCCCCTGCTTGTGCTTGAGCTCTCTGTCAAGTAATGAATGAATGAAATCTTTTTTTTAAAAAAATGGTCCTTTCCAGGGAAGAACCAAACTTTTGTTCTTGACCACATTTCTGGGGACATTTTTTTTTTTCCTGTCCAAATATAGATTTCAGTAAATTGGAAGGATACCTGTATTACAAACTGGTGACACTTTTAGCAGTTCATTACGTACTTCTTGTGAAGTCCCGTGTGTTACTTTGCTGGACTGTTGTTGGTTTCTTTTATTGCTTTTTGTTAACTGAAGGGTTGATGATGCCAAATTCTCTAAGAACAATGACCACTCCTTCCTTCTATTTTGATTTTATCAAAGTGCTCACAATAGAAAGTAGTTCTCAAACTGGATTGTGTTTGTTGAGCATTAGCTGAATGGGTTTGTGTTCTATTTGATCAATTTCACTTGTGGTATTGCTTGGTTACCCTTGACTAGGACAGATGCACAATTATTTGAAAAGTAGTTCAAAGTTTAAAAATTGATTTTGCTCAACTCTTAAGTTTTTGAGTCTATTTAATACACATTTACATAACATCAGTTCACTGTCTCTCCCTCCTTTGAATCTGTAGGCATATGAAATTGACAGCAATAAGCTATCCATGCTGCTGCCGATATCTTGCCACTCAGCTTTCCTTTCATGTCATTTCTTCACTTCATCTTTATTAAATGTTTACAAATCAGTTAGGTTCAAATTACAAGCCTGAAATTGTGGCTAAATGCTTGCAATGACAGCTGTAGTTTTCTGCCAATATTTGAATGCAGTTTTCTTGATCAGTTTTGTCTTTGAGTGTGCAATTTGCAGATACCTCCTGGAAAAAGAAGCATGCTAATGGATTTCAGATGTGGTGTGAATTACTTATTTGTACATTCGTGCAAAATCAAACACATTTGGGACAAATTTTGTTTATCCTTTGGTTTCAAAGAATAGAATTGTGCCAGTAATTCAGCAACTGTAAAGGCAATCCCTACAAAAGGGGCAACTTGTTGATTTCAAAGAATACAGTTTGAGACTTTCTGCTGGAGAAAGAAATAATGAGCCAGCAACCAGTGCACATTCCTGAAGTTACCCAGGCTTGCAATCCTACCGTCATCTGCTTCTTTTTGCTGCTACAGGGAGAGGGAAATTCATTCCACAGATTAAGTGTTAACTAGTTGTTGTTGTTGTTGTTTTTTAAGATTATATTTATTTATTTGACAGAGAAATCACAAGAAGGCAGAGAGGCAGGCAGAGAGAGAAGGGGAAGCAGGCTCTGTGATGTGGGGCTCTATCCCAGGACCCTGAGATCATGACCTGAGTTGAAGGCAGAGGCTTAACCCACTGAGCCACCCAGGCACCCCAGTGTTGACTAGTTTTAACAAGGATCTCATCTTTGATGAGAAGTAAATCTTTGATCAAGTTTACAGTGAACAGAAGACACCATGGGAACACTCTTAAGTAGAGTGAGATGTCAGGTGGGCATCCAATAGTGGAAGGATCTTCTATCACTTTGGTAAATGAAAGGTGCTTTAAGGCCAAACTCAGAGTCAACCTCCTCATTAGTTCATGACTCTGTATGAACTAAACCTCAAGGCAGCATTAACTCATCTTGCCAGTTTGTGCCGTGAGCATAAGGGGGATGCCTGTAGAAGGTATGAGTATCTCTTAGCACCAACCATTACCACAGCCAGAACAGAACTTAGAGTTCTGACACTGACAATTCAAGACTGTTATGGTATTTCACATTTGCAGGTTTTATAGAGAGACGCACAGTCTCTTGTTTTCTTCTTTAGATGCTTCCTTTCACTCTAGACTACACATATATACCCTACTAACTAGAACTCATCATCACTCATGTTTAGGAATCAGAGTCCTGGTGATGACAATAAGAAAGGTGAAAGAAGTAAAACAGAAATATTCTATCCTAGAAACAGCATATATATTTTTGATGGTTCCTTTTTCCTACTTCACATTTTCCCATGTAAAGTATTATGGCCTTACTTAATTTTCTGAAGTTAAGATTAAGTTGGGGTATTGGTTCTCAAACTTGAACACACATCAAAATCACAGGATTGTTAAAACACAGATTGTTGAGCATCATCCCCCACAGTCTCTGATTCAGTAGGTCTGATGGGGTCTAGGAATTAGCATTTCTTTTTTTATTTAAAAAAAAATTTTTTTTTAAGAATTTATTTATTTATTTGACAGAGAGAGATCACAAGTAGGCAGAAAGGCAGGCAGAGAGAGAGGAGGAAGCAGGCTCCCTGCTGGGCAGAGAGCCTGATGTGGGGCTCGATCCCAGGATCCTGAGATCACGACCTGAGCCGAAGGCAGAGGCTTTAACCCACTGAGCCACCCAGGCGCCCTGGAATTAGCATTCCTAATAAATTACTGGATGATGCTAATGCTCCCAGTCTAGGGAACACACGCCATGAAAGGTAGTTATACAGCACAGTCTTGTTAGCAGAAGTGTGATCATACTGACCTCTTTCATCCTTTCACCTCAAATAGCTGCCATTCAATTTTTATGAAGCAATTTTAAGAACACTTCTTGAGTCCTTATACATATACATATACACATTGTTCACAATTGTATATTAGAAATAAATCTTTCTTTTTTTAAGATTTATTTACTTATTTGAGGGAGAGTGAAACAGTATGTGTGCATGAGGAAAGGGGAGGAGCTGAGAGAGAGGGAGAGAATCTCAAGCAGATTCCCCACTGAATTCGGAGCCTGTAGTGGGGCTTGATCTCATGACCCTGACATCATGCCTGAGCTGAAACCAAGAGTCCAGCACTTAACCGACTGAGCCACCTAGGCGCCTGTATTAGAAATGTCTTAAATTAACTAGGCATTCAGTGAGTACAGTAATTTGGAAAAGTAAATTATGAAACTGTGCTAGATTTTCAGGAGAAAATCAGTCACTTCTATTGCACTGCATCAGCTTATTTAAAAAGTAATTAAGTTATCCCTACAAATCCAACCCCCATTTATTTACATTGCTTTAGAGAATTTTTAGATACTCAAAGGCAATTAACAACTAAAAGCAATGAAAAGCAGTAAGCAGGCTAAATACCCATTTTCCCTTCTGCTTGAAGTATTTGTTTGTTAATATCATAATTTACTTAATTATAGTCTTCCTTTTGCAAAATACCTATTTTCTGAGATCAGAGTTCTTCACTGGGTTGTATAATTATACATAACAAAAATTGGGCATTTCCTCACAAAACTAACCAGAACAATGAGAAACCCTAATGACATTCGTGGAGGATCCAAAAAAAAAACCAAACCCACCAAAAAGATAGTGTTTGAAAGCTCTTTTGTTATGACAATGCCAGGTATGTTAAGCCACTTGATTACACCATAATTTATAAGTCCTCTTTTGTATATGAGATCATTTAAGTTTCAAATGAAAGAAGTCAAAGAAAGATGTCCCTAGCATCTGAGAACCTGTACATGTTAGTTCAAGTTTCTCTTTTTTAAAAGTATATGTATAGATAATAACTTCTTTCCTTTCCAAAATAGTATTTTAGTTATCCTTATGTTTATACAGAAATGTGCAAAAGATAATAGGTGATCCCCAACAATGCAGAGCTTTTTAAACCCTGAGCATAATTTTTTTTGTTGTTCCATTAAGCCTTATAAAAAGGCAGTTTTTTCTCTTTGACTTTTTAGTTGCTCCTGAATCACAGACAACAGTGATAAAAATGAAATAATTTAAAATACAGCTATTTTTTTTAATTTGACAAACAAAATTTTATAGTTGGAGCATGATATTTAATTTGGCTGTGTGGTACATTTTTTCCCCAGAAGAAATGTGGAAAGATGAGCTACCTATTGTATGACATGTATCTAAGTATGTAGGTGCTAATGTCTACGTATTCGGCACATGCAAAGTCTAGAACAATGTGGAAACCTGCTTATTGACAAACTGGCAAGTGGGATCCGGACAACGGCAAGGGAAGTCCCTGTCCATGTACTTAAAAATCAGTGAAGTCTGGTTTTTGAAAATTCAAAACAAATAAAAAAAAAACAATTTCACTGGACAAACAGTGCCATAACCTGAAAAAAAAAATGGCTTTAACATTGAGAAGTTCTCTCTTGGCTGTGAGATGCAAGAGATTCGGTTATTGGGGGTGTGCTAGGGTGATCAACCACCTCATTTGTTCAGGACAGAGGCATTTCCCAGAATGCGGGGCTTTCAGTTTTCGAACCAGGACAGTCTTGGGTAAACAGAGACAGTTGGAAACCCTGGGTTGTGCTTTCACATCTGTCAGTTATACCTTATATAATACAAGTCAGGTACTGTACTTGGCTTGAGTCCATAATCAGCTTCATTAGGCATTTGTATCAAGTTGATTTTTTGATGTTGCAGTTTCTTTGGCAAGTTAGTAATGATACCTGTGAATCCTGACCGATTTTAGTAATGGCTTAACTATCAGCTATACAAAATATCTTAAATTTAATTTTTTGAAAGTTGAATTAAGTAAATGAATTCCTTTAAATTGAGCAATCAATACTTTCTCTTACTTGCCAGTTCCCAAATGATATTTTTCTATGAGAATGAGA
Source organism: Taxidea taxus jeffersonii (assembly GCA_003697995.1). Classification (NCBI taxonomy): domain Eukaryota; kingdom Metazoa; phylum Chordata; class Mammalia; order Carnivora; family Mustelidae; genus Taxidea; species Taxidea taxus. The sequence continues at coordinate 4,182 of ML109811.1, read as the reverse complement.
GTTTTAGAAAGTTATATATGCTTTTAAAAATCCTTTCTTAACTTGAACTAGTGATTTTGAAATCCATTGCCTTTAAGGAAGATACACAGAGACTAGGCAATAAAGTTGTAGAAAGATTAAGTGACCCATCAATGGGTTATAATATATTCCCCATTCATTCATCTCCCTTTTGGAGCTGATGAGTATCCGTTGGCTTTTATGTAGGTGATAGCTCATAGAGAAACAATTTCTAAAACTTTATTCATATATGACTCCAGGTATGTGACAATAAAATGATATTCATGTAGTTTTTATAGCTGTCAAGGATGGTGCCTGTCATTTGAAATTCTCAGTGCAAATTGCACCCCCAGCATCACCCATGGTTGGCAAAAATTGTCGGAAAAAACTTTCTCAGTGTGAACTGATATTTGGAGGTAATGTTGCTTTTTAAACCTCTGCTTTTGCACAAAATGGAAAAATTCTGAACAAATACATGAAAAATGAGTAAAAAAAATCATGTTTTCACTGATTGTTAAAACACAGAAGGCTGGTCAAAAACATATTTATAAAATAGGGGCACCTGGGTGGTTTTGTCAGTTAAGCATCTGACTCTTGATTTCAGCTCAGGTTGTGATCTCAGGGTTGTGAGTTCGAGCCCTGAGTGGGGCTCCATGCTCAGGGGGAGCCTGCTTGATTTTCTCTCTGCCCTCCCCTCTGCCCACTTTCTTTATATCTTTCTCCAAAAATAAATAAATAAATAAAAGTTTTAAAAATATATTTGTGAAATAGAATAGACTTAAAATATCTACTGGTAGTTAAATTATTAGTCGCCATCTGTAACTGGCACTAGTGTGTTCAAAGGCACAATTGACTTTAACACCAAAGCACAGTACAGATGTCAGCCATTACATTAAAAAAATCTCCTCAGCTTTAGGTTATGTAATGATAAACTGTACCTGTTGAAAAATATATGTGGAAAAAAGAAATAACTTTAATACAAACATGACTCATCTGCAGGCATTCATTTATTCCGATCCAGCAACCATGGTAAATGTGTTTGGATTACTGGGCATAGTATGAAACATTTAAAAGGGAGTGGAGAACTTTATTAAAACAGAAGGCTCTTCAAACACAATGATGTCAGAAATATAGGTCCTTGGAGCACATTATTGTTTTAAGCGGAGGTCTCCGCACTTTCACATTGGTTATAAAACATTATTTTGTGCTGCTGGCCTGGAATGAGAATGTCATACATCTGCAGGCAATTAGAAGAAGCTGGACTGCATGTTTGATTAGCTCAATAATAAACGGGCACAAGTGTGACTCCACTTATGTTAGTCAGATTCCCTAGACAGATTATCCTGTTATCATATGAAATAACCCCCTTTATCAACAATTAAGTAAATCCACATTTATGGGCACTTTGCAAAATTCTGAGGTGGGAAGAAATCCAACTTAAGCCTTAAGTCATACAAAAACTTTTAACCCTGCTTTCAATGACACAGACCCCAATCCCAAGTCTTAAAGAAATTGGTTGAATTATATAGAACAGTTGGGTTAGAAATACCCTGTGTGCACACAATCAGTAAGTATGTTTTTAGCAGCTATCATAAGCAAGGCATTTAATGGTTTTAGCTTATAACTAAAGAAAAAAATTCTCACAGAATTAAGAATTACAAATGTTTTAATCTGTGAAAAGTAATTTTGAAAGGTAGTCTAAATCTTTTTAAAAAAATTAGATTTCATTTTTATTATTCACATTTTATTATGCAGTTTCTACTATAACCAGTGAATGCTATAAGTCCTGAATATGCTCTATCCTAGAACTTCTTCATCTAGTTCTAGGCATTGTTCTTGAATTCAACCACATTCGTCAATGATAGGTATAAGCCACCGTGGGAAATGACCCATTCATTTTTCTGTTTTTTTTTTCTCCTAAGTACCATTAAGATATATAACTGAAGCATGAAAAATAATTCAGTATAGAAAAGTCAATACTTGGGACGCCTGGGTGGCTCAGTTGGTTAAGCAGCTGCCTTCGGCTCAGGTCATGATCCCAGCATCCTGGGATCGAGTCCCACATCGGGCTCCTTGCTTGGTGGGGAGCCTGCTTTTCCCTCTGCCTCTGCCTGCCACTCTGTCTGCCTGTGCTCGCTCCTGCTCTCTCTCTGACAAATAAATAAATAAAATCTTTAAAAAAAAAAAAGAAAAGTCAATACTTAAAAAAACTTCAGTATCACTTTCCAGTTTCAGGAAAAACATCACCAAACCTTCCAATTCAACTAGATATTTATATAACACAATTCAAAGTTGCTGTTTTAAACTCAAGATACTTTTTATCAATATTCACTCAAACACATATACATAAAGTAACCTCATGAGGCTATCTCCTTGACATAATCCTTAAATTAAATATCGGAATATCAAGCAGATGCTGAAGCATTCATCATCATTATTGGAATTCTGACTCATGACAGTAACACAAAACAGATGCTAATATGATGCACCCTCTGAAAAGTGACACCATCACAGCTTGGGTTAGCTCTTGATGTGGGGTACTTAAACACTTGAACACAAAATATAAAACATTAAAAGTCAGGGCATGATAGATGTCCTTCATTTATAAGCCATTTCAAATATATCTCATACAGTAGATAAAACTCCACACCAGTGCATAAAGGGCAGCATCTCAGGGAAACAGAAGATGCTTCTTTTCCTCACTCAGAACAGGTAGAAAGTTAAAAACTCCTGGACCATTTCCGTTGGCCAATGCGTACCAGGCACCTGTGGTATAAAATGGGGTCTACTCTGTCAGCCCCGGGGCTGTGCAAAAGGAGTCTGGGGCCCCTATGGCCCTTGTCAGTAACGAGCTCCACACCAGGCAGATCTGAAAGGGTTTGCTAAGTAGGAAAATAGAAACAAAATCTCATAGCACAGTCCAGTTAACTAATATCCTACACATCTTCAAAGCCCAAGATTCTTATCATTTTGTTAGCATGAGTCTACAGCTGTTTCTAGAATACACAGTGATGTGTACTCTTTGTGAAAATAAACAGAAAAACCCAAGCAGATGGTGCCATGGTGCAAGTGATATAAGAGAAATGTGCTCAGATGAGAACTGAAAAAGATAGAAATGTGGAGTGGGGGAGACTCCTCAAAGGTAACGAGAAACAGAAGTCCCATTTCTTTATTCCTCAGTGAGAAAAATAAATTAGTGGCAAGTTCAATGAAAAGAAAACTTGAGAACCCAAAGGAGGACATTTATGGAGTAGCCTGACGCACAATTTCAAAGTCCAAATGAATAAACTAACTGTTCCTTCTGACAGCTGTTGACTCTGGCTCCGCCTGCCTGGGTTTGAAGGCTACTTCTACTCTCACCACCTGTGTGACCCCTGATTCCCAAACTTGGCTGCAGGCTTGGAACCACGTGGGGAGCCTTAAAAAATATGGAGGCCCAGAACCCATCCCCAGAGACTGTTATTTAATGGGGCTGAGGTGTGGCTTGGATATGGAGGTTTTAAAAGCTCCTGGGGCACCTGGGTGGCTCAGTGGGTTAAAGCCTCTACCTTCAGCTCAGGTCATGATCTCAGGTCCTGGGATCCAGTCCCGAATCAGGCTCTCTGCTCAGCAGGGGCCTGCTTCTCCCCTCTCTCTCTGCCTGCCTTGTGAGCTCTCTCTCTGTGTCAAATAAACAAACAAAATCTTTTAAAAAAAAGTAATAAAAGCTCCCAAGTGACTATAGATGGGTGCACTATGGTTGAGAACCACTGATGACCCCTCTCCCTGAGCCACGGCTTCCTCATTTGTAAAATGAGGATGATGCAGGCAGCAACCGCCCTTTAGGATTTTTGCGATGATTAAATGATAATTCCGGCAAAGCACTGAGCACCATGGCATGTGGGAAGTTCTCAATAAACTGGAGCTGTTAATCCTCACCACGAGGTGCACTTGGACAAGAACGTTCTCGTTAGCATAGTAAGTCATGCTTACCTTGGCACACGTTATGCTCACTCTGTTCGTAGCCTGTTGCACACTGGATCCGGTGAGAAGGGTTGGAGGGGATGCGCTGAGGGTCAGCTGGGTTTCGCCGGATGACAAAGTTATTTCGGCCAGTCTGCACTTCCGGGCCTGCAACCGCAGCAGCGCTGGCAACGAAGCCGCCCCCGGGCATCACTCCACTGGCTGCCATCCCCGTGGCTGCCA